>PYHX02000158.1:49327924-49368762 GCA_004302925.2 Cochliomyia hominivorax
TTATTGTTTATAAATCTCTTAAATTTGAAATAATTCTATTGAAAAAACAATTAAATTTTTTACTATTTAAAATATATTTATAAATTTTATTAAAATAAATCCATTATTGTGATGTACCTCCCTTATAAGACCCCTTTTTAGGAGAACAGTTTTGAGTATTAACAAGCACATTTTTGTTTTTTTACCTCCACACTACAAGTGGTGAATAGAGTATAATTACTTTCGTCATACCGTGAGTAATGCTAAGAATTTCAGACCCCATAATGTATATAATTCTTGCATTAAATCAAAAACTCCGTCGATTTTCGTCTGTCTGTCTTTCTGTCTGCTCACATCCACAAAAATTGACAGAGCTCAATGAAATTTGACCTAAGTATTCACTATAGTCCTAAGAATTTCCAGCAAAATCGGTTCAGTATTTTAAATATATACCATCCAAGTTCAAGAGTAAAAGTTCCTGACAGAAACGCTGCTCAAAATTTAGAGACCAAAAATAGAATACGATTTTTTAATTTGATATTCTCTAGAAAAAAAACAGTACAAATTTCCCAAAAAGTTCTTGATATGGAAAGCAGTATGAAGTTACGCAAAAGATGCAATCACTTGTACAGCGAGTTATAGAATTTATAAATACCGACATTTCATTAATAATGCTTTCATTCATAATGTGTTGAAAAAACATGGACCCAGTGATATTTGGATCAGTGGTTGCATAGAACCATGAGATAATAATGGACGCGATCCTCGTTAATTTGGCATTTTTATTTTAGAATAAAATTAAATTTTATTTCGCGCAAAATTTTTATCAAATTCGATTTTATGATTAAGGAATTTTATGGAATACAAAACCCCCTATTGAGGGAAGACATTTGGTTGAAGTCTATATAAAATAATAGACCCGATCATAACCAATTTCAATAAGCATCGTCCTTGGACCAAAATAATAGTCTGTGCAAATGTACTTTGTGAACAAGCTTTGCATGGACAGCCAGCCGGACGATGGAACTATTTTTTCTGTCTGTTACAAAGTAGTGAATAAAGCGGAATGTATTTTATAGTCCTATTTTTAGAAATTTCGAAATCAGTAAAATTTTATGTTTTAGGAGATTCTATGAATTAGGAAATTTATTTTAGTAAAATTCAACGATTCAAAACAGAATTATTTTAAACAAATGTCTTTGGAACCACAACTTTTATAAGTAAACAAACTCCCCCTTAAAAGCAATTACTTGTGATAATATAAAATTATTCTGAAATTTGTTTATAACTCAAATTCAAACTTCATAAATTTTCTCATTAAGTTAAATATTTCTTAATTATAGTAAATTTTACATAAATTTAAAATTTACATTTAATTAATTGCATATTTCATGCACATAAATTCATTCAAATATTTATAGGTTTTTTAATAAATCCAACTTCGATGCACACTCTCAACTGCTCTTAAAACGAATAAAATTGTTATTTAGCGAAAAAATGTATTTATAACTAAAACGTTTAACGTTCAACAAACAAATTTTGCAGGTTCGTTTAAAAAAAAATGTTGGATACACCATGTTCATTTGCTAAAATCTAACTGCTTCACGCCACATGTACTTCACATCAAGAACAAGTGAATTTATATAAATCTGTCAACGAAGTCTTCTGCAAACAACAATTTTCGTTGAAGTTGTAAACGGTCATGTTCCAAGTATGAGAAACTTAAATTACAAGTGTTCGACGTTTGAAACTTGCTTGCAACCACTGCTTACACGTTCGAATTTTGAAACTATTTATTTACCAGATTAGTTGCAATCTTTACACGTTCGACGTTTGAAACTAATTTGTTAATTGTTTAACCTTTTGTTTTTCTGTTTGACTAAAACTTATTTGTGTTTCTTTTCGCCTTAATTTTAAATATTAAATTTTTATTATGTAACATATTCTTAAAATAATAAAAAATAAAATTTTAATGATTGTATAAAACATTTTAAGAGTTTTGAATAGATTCAAACATGATCCAGTAAATTTTCAGAAAACTCGTTCCTATTTCGCTAAAACAAAAATAATTTTGAAAAGGTTTGTCTTTGTTGTATAAAGTTTATCTTCGATTTTCAATTCCTTTTAAATGGCTTAGCTTGGCATCTACATAAACAATATGAAGATACTCTCCAAAACTTTTTGAGGGAACGAAATAACACATTAATTAACATTGACCCCGTATTGAAGTTATTTTCACAAAATATATTATTTTAATGTGCATAACTTTATTTGAAAAGAAAGATGCAATATATTCTTTGCATCTTGAAGTACCCCAGATACCGATGTGTAAGTAGATTGTTATTGAAACGATTTTAATGATTTTATACCAAAGCCATTGTTTTGAGGACCTTGGGTAAATGTTATTGAATTTAGCTTATTAAAGGAGAGCAGAAAATTTTAATTTTGTCCACGTTTCGGTGATTGATTATATAAAATTCTTGGATAACAAATATAAATTCAAAATTTTTAATGCTTGTGAAAAATCGTCAATTTAGGAGCATAAATCGTCAAAAAGCCATTTGAGGCTAATAAAATCGTCAAAATTACTATAAATCTTCAAATCTGGCAACAGTGCTTAGATGCTAAGGGTTTACTAAGAGTATATTACTTGTACGGATACTTTTGGTGGGTAGAAATATGTGTGTTTCTGTAACTTTTCGTCATTTGACTGTAAGATGTATTTACTTATTTATATAAAATTTTTTATTTCTAGAAATTTTATTACCTTAAAACCCCATTTCAAGAAGCTTTATAAATAATAGACCAATCGTAATCAACAATTTGCATCGAGATATCTTTCAATATATTCGTAGACATGCAGTGTGTCGAACATAGTTAAATTAGTTAAATAAATCTGAATGGATTGAGTGGATCAGCGTTACCTTTGAGATTTTCAAGAAGTGGTGCAAAAGGAGGATTTTTGAAACGACGACACAGGAATAATTTAGCAAAAACTAACACATTTTGAGAAGAATTTTCTCTAGCAATCTGAAAACAGTACATAAAAATTAGAACAGTACACAATAAAAAGGACTTCTATTTAGTATAACGATGACCCCATATTTTTTGCATAAATATATTTTTTTATACCCTCCACCACCACATGTGGTGATATTAACATTGTTATTCAGTGTGAAACACCAATAAAAAATAATTTCAGTCCCAACAAGAAATATATTCCTGCACCATGTCAAAATTTACATCTATCTGTCAGTTGGAAACATTCTCACGTCTAGAATAATTGTACGAATTCAGTGAAATTTGGCCGTATTGTTCGTTATAATCCTTAGCAGTTTACTGCTCAAAACTAGCTATATTTATTAACAAAAAAGGTATAGATCGATATCTGAGAAAACCTCAAAATTCCGAAAAGGACTTTTCTAATTTTTTCAACAAGAAGTATCTTTTTCTTCATAGTACAAAAAATCATTAAATTTGAATGAATAGAAAAGTAGGAGGCTGAAATTGAAAAATTTTGATGAGCTCCAATATGTTTGTGTCATATGGGTCTCAATTTGAAATATAATTATCTTAAATTTTCCATATAACATGACACAATAATAAACCGGAAAATATAAGTTTGTGTTGGGTTCATTATTTGACTTAGTTCCAATATAAAGGCCATTCTCAGAATACGTTTTACATTTCTAAAAGCTCTTAAATACGATTCTATTAAAATTTGGCAAAATTTTTGTTCTTATCGTCATAAATATACGCTATTAATTTTCTTTATATAAAACTGCTTTAAGCATGTAAAACTATTAAATAGCTGATGAAATTCGGCACAAAGACTTGTTTAATTATTAGCTTAGTTTATATAGCAATAATTTGACTAATATCAGTCCATATTTTACTAGAGCTCCCATATAAGGGCCCTTTCCGTTAACGGGTTTGAGCTACTAAAACACTTAAATAAAAATCCAAATCTGTTGAAATTCTGAATAATTACTTTTTTAACTATCTTTAATTTATATTATTAATTTGACAATCTTGGTCCGCATAGTGCAATAGTTTCCATATAGCATGCCCCTTCTCGAAAACCATTATTGGAATATGAATCAATTTTATATAAAATGATCACAATTATTTTTCTTACTGTAATTAATATGTGCTATCAGTCCATATTTTGCTATAGCTCCTATTTAACTTTCGTTTCCGGATAATAAAGAACACTTTAAAGTTAAAGAAATTCGTCACAATTATTGTGCTATACGTTAATAATTTAACTTAAATTATTGTAGCCGATAAACGAATTATAAGTTTTTTGGTGCAATAACTTCAGCTCATGGTAATTTTACATAATATTACCGGTGGAGAGTAATTAAGATTCGGTACATTCGAATATAACATTTTTACTTATTAGCTATAATTTGATATGTATATCATTATAATCGGTTATAAAATTTGGTTCTTCATGTGTTCTTAAACCATTTTTTTTACGTCCATTAATGTTGGACGTAAAAAAAATACAGTTTCTACTAGCGTAAGCTGAAATTTGATAAATAAGCTTAAAATCGCTTTTCATAATTTTAAGTACTTTTCAATAACCAACATACATATATGGACCACCAGAAAAAATGAATAGATTTAGCTATATCGTTCTGTTGAAAATATTCTCACGTCTATAACAACGATCCGATTTTGATGTCCTAGATATCTGTCATAGACCTACTTACTATGCTTTGGAAACGGCAATATCGGTTGGGTAGAAAAATATTATAGACCGAAGTCTGAGACAACCTCAAAATTCAGAAGATTTTATTAAAAGTTATTTAATTTTAACATAAATTTCCCTGGTTTTGTTCATATCCATATTTGGCACTTTTAGATGGTTTTGTATATTATTGGAAATAATTTTGAATTTTGATTTTGATTTTGTTTTTTACAGGATAAAATCGTAAATCTCATATCTCTTTCCAAACAACCAAATTTTCTTTATAAAAATAATATCAAATTAGCAGGTGTCTGGTAGCAAATAATTTTTTGGTATTTTATTCTATGTTTTAATTAATTTCTTACTCAACAACAACAACATGCCTTTCTGCAAATATTTGTATATTCAAGCCCGCTGGCTCATGACAACAACGACAACAAGAGAAATCCTAATAAAGCATGTGTATTTTTATATTGTTGTCCTAAAGAAAAATAAAAAGAAGATAACAACACAAAAATGAAAAACAAATCCCTACCTTTAACGGAAGATGAATTTATTATATTGTGACACATGAAGAAGTTATATATCCAGAGACAAGTAGCAGCACCAGGCATCAGGCACCAGTCACTAGTCACCAGGCAGCACTTCAAAAACCAATTTTCATTTGTTTATACAAACGACATCAGCAACAACAAACAAATTGCATACAATTCATACGTTAACAACTAAGACTTACAAACAAACAAATAAACTCAAAAAAACAAGTACAAGTACATTAAGATGAAAAATAAATGAAGATGAAAAAAGAAGGACTTGAAAAAAAGAGTCAAAAGAATCGTTAAAAAAAGTGTGAAGGAATTTAAAGAATTAGAAGATGAGCAAAAAAAATAACAACGCAAAACAAACAACATCTAGACAAGTCAGCAATACAAAGATTGTCTATAAAACTCATCACCATCATAGAATAGAAATAGAAATGAAAACGGCACAAATGTCTCATATGGAAAGGAAGAACTGCACAACATTCCTGTATGCCAAGAATGAATTCATGAAAAGCTTTTCAAGTACTTTTTTATTCTATATAACGAATTAAATAAAAAATAGAAAAAGGAAGAACACTACATTCGGATATGACGAATTTTAAACACCTTTTTATGGTTTTTATAAATACAGTTAACCAAATAGGGAAATAACCATAATTTCTGGATTTACCCGTTTTTATTTTTTTCATAAAATGCAGTTTCAAAGGATAATCATTTCCTCCAAATAATTAAGCCAATCCCAATAAGTCCAACAAGACAAGAAATTGATGCATTCCGTCGTTATGTTCTTTCAACTGGAATTCAAGATACCATTATTTTCGAGTTTCCGTTCTAAAGCTTCCTTTTTAATCAGTTTTCTTTTTAAATTCGAAGGATAAAGTACTGTTGGATAATTCGCATTCTCGTGAATTCTTTTATGGATTTATATTCTCCGGAATATTATAAAGAAGGAGAGCTACAATGTATCAGCATTCTGAAAACCTTGGGAATATTTCCAAGGGTCTCAGACAAAGTAAAAGTGATGCTTTGAGGACAATACCTGTTTTATTAGAAACAATGTGCTTAAATCAATCGGCTGAGATACGAACACAATATGAGAGAATTTTTAAGAATCACTAACATATGCGAAATTCAATTTAGGATGCCGAATTTCGGTAAAATCTATTTTTATTTATGATTTGTATAAGCTAAAATTCCCAATTCCGAGGAGGAACAAATTGTATCGAATCTATATGAAAATGGACTGATCATTTCCAATTACAATATACTTTGTGGTAAATTTAATCAAGATATCCATGGAGTACCATCCGGACAAATCGTCATAGAATAACT
Source organism: Cochliomyia hominivorax (assembly GCA_004302925.2). Lineage (NCBI taxonomy): Eukaryota > Metazoa > Arthropoda > Insecta > Diptera > Calliphoridae > Cochliomyia > Cochliomyia hominivorax. The sequence continues at coordinate 49,334,474 of PYHX02000158.1, forward strand.
TCCTTTGTGGTAGCACTATTTATTTTCAAGTGGAAAACTGTACAATAAATCTCATCATAATCTGATTCAGGGAGAACTTGGTGAAATAGTTTGCAAAAGGTAATAAAACGTCACACAATGACAAGGGGCATCATAATATTTAAATACATATGTAAATTGTTACTGTAATACTGTGTGTGGAAGATTTGATAAATTATGGACCCATTCTCGTAATATTTTACATAGACTTCGGTAACAGTTAGTTTATTTACGACTTTTGTGAGCATAAATAGTAATTACAGTTAAACATTTTTATGGGTTATCAATGGTTCCTAAAGGACTTTTTTACATTTCTGTATTTTTTGAATCGTTCAAGATCTCTGTGACCTACATTTTAGAGCTTTACAATTATCTTCATTCAAAATTTTTTTGATGTCAATTCATAAACAAATTAATATAGAAATATGCTGTAATAATAGCAAACAATTAGTTTATTCTTTAAGTTGACACTAATGGAAATCGAACCATTATACATTTCGTAGAAGTCTAGGTGATAATCATTCTAAATTTTAACCTTTTTATCCACAATTTATATAAAATTTATTGATATGTCCTTAGTTAAGCCGAATTACAGACATTTCATATAGTTCTATTCCGAAAATGCAAATTATAAAAAGGAGACGAAAAGGGGAAATTTGAAAAAGTACACAAAAAGTCACACGCAATTTGCGACTAAAGTCGCACCACCAGTATCACTGTACTCAATAATAGTGATGATATTAATAATACTTTTCGTTTACACGCTTATAGAATGTAAACTTGGAAAATCCGATATATTCATCATATTGAAATGCTGGACTAAGAAAGAAATAGTCAAAAATAGTTAAAAGTTATGCTATCATTTGTGTCTTCAGGTCGAAAATTAATTTAAATTTTTTTTAAATTGCATCTTTACTCTTTGGGAAATTAGCCCGAAATTTTGGATCTAATGATGGAAAAAGGTTTAATTTGGAAAACTTTGATTTTTATAAGCCTTGGTATTTCAGAAAAGCTTATAAAATCATCTTTTCAAAAAGTAGATAAAAAATCATAACTTAAAGACTTGCCGGATGGTATGCTATTGCTCAAAATCATCTACTCCTTTGGGTTAAAAAACTATCCGGTTGTGTGTCCAAAACTTAGTAAAAGATCCTCGTGTAGCCAGACTTTAACCAACCAAAAGAAGTGACATGACCAAATTCAGGGTATACAGAATTAAGGGATATTGACAATTAAAATGTGCAACCTTCTCGTATTTCTCCTCATTATCGCAACTACTAAAAAGTCCTTATAAGAGACATTTAATTTTTAAACTTTCGTAATAATACGAGAATCTACTCAAGGGAAGTTCTGGGTAAAGTTTAATCATTTGAAATTGTTTAAGAATCAGGTAGATTAATTTGACCATTTGTCTTGCGCCAACATATAAAATAAAAACAGATACTAAATCTGCAGAACTCGGTCTGGCTAATTGATGGTCCATTTTCTAGAAAACAAAAGTTGACTCAACTCTATTTTGAAACTGAATACGACTAGGTTTTTGAAGGTCGCGACTAGCAGAATCCATTAGTGCATAAATCTTTAAAGTTAATTCAGTTATAATGAAACTGGATGCTTTAGATATTCTTATGACTCAAGATATCATCTCACAGTTCAAACCCGTTATGGCTAATAGATGGTCCATTTTCCAGTAAGCAAGAGTTGACTCTGTTTAAAGCTGAATACGACAAGGATTTTAAAGGATAGATATAAAGAAAATAAATGTTTTAGATAATTTTATGACTCGTGGTATCAACTCATGGTCCAAACTAAAACATAATCTCGTCTACACTATCATTGTATGAATTACATTGAAATAGAACTAGTCGTTCGGAATTTTAAAATTTTTTTACACTTTATTTTCTATGTGAAACTTTGCATGCTTTGCCTGATTTGACTAAGCAAAATATACAGGTCTTCCGCTACTAAATTCACTTTAGATATCATATGGTAGTTTATAGCTATTACTGCATGATGCTAGTAATAGTTGGCTATTCCAATCAGTAAATTTGAATTAAAATATCAAACTCTCAAACATCAACTCTGAAATTTTTAATAATAAGTTTAACATCTATAAGGATCCTGAAATTCTTAACTTTAAGTCAATCTAGCATTTTTAACGGGCAACTGTACCAATAAATATGGATAAATTTTTGATCTAAAAAATCTTTACTGATTTTACTCATTGAATGACAAACTTACTGTACTTCTTTTCATCACACATGCTGGTGAAGGGCATTCAAACAGGAATTGTCATTATTACAAAAAAGTACCAAGAAATAAAGCTAAATAAGAAAAATAAAAACAACAACAAAAATAATAATAATACAGAAAGTTTATATGTATATGATAAACAAAAATATTTCTTCTTTACATAAAGATTTTCTCAATTTAAAACCACAAAATGATGCAGCTTAATGATGCACGTGCTGCATTTGCTGCTGCACAATACAATTTATCCCTAAAACACAATACAATACCAACTCATTGCACTCAAAAGAGCTTTTGATTTGTTTTTCTATTTTATTTGGTTTTTATTTTTATCGTTATTTATTTTGTACCCTACACCAACATAGGTGGTGGGAGTAGTAACGGACACTAAAAAAGGTACAGGTCGCAGTTTAAAATATATCTACATGAAATTTAGCACATACTATTATTTTGGCCCAAGAACGATGCCTATTGAAATTGTCCCCCCGTATTGGAATTTTTAGCCCATAAAATGCCGGAATATAAAAAGCTTTTTATCACATTTTGCAAAACTAAGTCAAGTTATACAAGAATCGGTTCATTATTTCCCATAGGTTCCATGCACACATGAGCATAATATGGAAAGTAAATAATACGAGGGTAGTTCATAATTTAAGATTTTCGTAGTAGAAATTTACAATCAACAATGTGGTGTAGGATAATTAATAGTCGTGCTTTAGCGACTATAATATTTTTACTTGTTTCTTTTTGTTGCTTCTTTTTTTGGCTAAAAGTTGTTGAAATAAAGCGATGATGTTGAGCAGTATAATTGAAGAAAAGGATAAAATTTAATATTACAATGAGTATTATTTTAGAAGGATGTTTTTAATATTCCATTGTTGCGGTTTAAATGATTTCTCTTCTTCTTTTTTATATTTGCAAGAAAATTATTTTCCTTTGCAAAACAAAGTGTTTTGTTAGAGAATTCTGAATAATGTTTTCTATGGAATTAAATGAGAATTTAACTTAAATAAGTGATGGTAGATGAAGTTTTATTACCGCATTTAGTGGAGCTAAGTAATTTTGGAGAAAAATATTTAAATGTATGAGTTAATTAAAATATCCTTGATCCTTGCAGTCTTTCGTTAAATAAAAGAAAATGGCTCATAAGGAGCTTATCATTACTTATTTTGGCATGTTTCAATTTTCAATTAAATAAAAAAACAACAACAAACACCTCAAATGCATGTGAAATAAATACGTTTTGCATCGTACATACACACCCACACATACACTTACAGACTTATACACTATATATAAATTTTTCTTTTATTTAACACTGGAACCCTTATTGAGTCAAAAATTTAGTTATATTTTTTGAAATAACTTTTTTCTACTGAACCGATTTTTGCGTCGATAATGAACATAACAAATACTCAGGCCAAATTTCATTGATCCCTGTCAATTATTGTGGATGTGAGCGAATTAACAGACAGACAGATAGAAAGATAGACAGACAGACAGACGGACATAGCTAAATTGACTCAGATTTTGATTTGATGCAAGAATGATTCCCTTTTAGGGAAATCATTTAATATACCTTCTTCAACACTCATAATAGTGGAGGGTATAAAAATTTAGATGACTTTAAGCACTTTCTGCATGGGATCTGACGAATTTAAGACTGCTGGATGGATTTAATGTAAAACATTGTGTGTTTTGACTTCATGCTTGAATTTATAAAGTTACAAATCGGGGTACCTCGGACATACAAAATTTTAACCACGTGCCCAATGCTATAAGAGATGAAAAATGCTTACATGTGTTTTTCATCTCTTATAGTTTACGAGTTTTGTTTTCCCGATCTTGTTCAAAATTTTAAAAATTAACAAATACATTCAGCTGTGCCGAAACTTAAATACACTGCACCACTTACATCATGCAGCATGAGATGAATGCATTGCATCTGAAAACTAATTGTTCATTAGCTTAAATATTCCTCAAATTAATTTAAACTACTGGTGCTGGACCATATACTATTACTCTAAACCCATATTATGTTAGACGCATTTGAAAGGAACCGAATAAGGCGAACGAGTCCATACTTGAGAGGTATAATTCATCACGGATTGGGCAGTTGGTCCATATTTACCTAAAAAAGTTTCTTTATCTACGACCCAAGTATTGCCCCTGCTTCGCATTTGTGCGCAGAGGAGGAAAATTTAGCTCCCAAGTGTTTAGGGTGGTTAAGAGTCGGAATTTGCAATCCATCAAGAACGATGCTTAAAATTGTATTTACTTCATTTGACCAGGAGATGGTGAGTGTTGCGTAGGTCATCAGAGTTTCAAAAGATGGAAAACAAACAAGACTGATGACAGCCAGCCCTGTAAACACTTTGTTTAACTCAACGGGGTATTCATATTTGTTCTATTAGTTCAAGACACATCTGGCGACCACTGAATTAATTCAAAATCGATCTCTTCACGGTTTTTGCCAATGAGGATTACAGAATGTCCTGCAAAAGAACATTATGGATAACATCATCAAAGGACAAGTGACATAGGGATTATACGATCACATATACTCTTCTGGTTTAAGCTTTTTCATATTTGTTCTATAAGTTCAAGATACGTCTGGCGACCACTGAATTAATTCAAAATCGATCTCTTCACGTTTTTTGCCAATGATGATTACAGGATGTCCTGCAAAATAACATTATGGTTAACATCATCAAAGGACAAGCGACATAGGGATTATATGATCACATATACTCTTCTGGTTTAAGCTAGGTCCGTTTTGAGTGGTAACGACTTTGGATATTGTGATGTAGGACGCAAATTCAGCTGATGAGAACAAGGACTTGGAAAACGGTCTGTTGATTGGCTGTCATATAAACATGTTTTTTATAGAACTATGAATTTTAATTTTTAAACTAACTGCTGGAAATTTATTAAATTCCTTTGTTGTTCTTCTAAGGTTTTATCAAATACCATTTAAGCTTTCTTTTAGACAAAATTGTAGTTAATTTGTAAATGCACATGGGCTTTTCTCATAGTCATCGAAAAAATCTTAATAAACAATAGTGCGTTGAAAATAGGAACATTGAAAAAATACAAGAATTAACCTTAAAAAGAGTATATATCTTACATTCAATAAAGGAAATTGTACTACAACAAGCTACATTATAGGTTCTGACTCACCATTACAGCTTAAATATTTCCTAATTGCTATACGATTAACATTTATTACATTTTTATAATAAAAACAACATTATATTATTGTAATAAGTTTAATGACCCCAAATACATTTCCAAAATTTCTTTATTTATTCCATTTCTTTTTTGAATTCTTGTAAGAATTGAGTGGGATTTATTTAACCCCAAAGAAAACCATAAAGGTTAAGATGTGTGAAGAAATTGCTTAAATGCTATAATAATATTATTTTACAAGACTTTAATTTTTATGCTAAAAACCTCCATTTAACATTCAATTATAGAGTGTCTACAATGATTCATTTTTATGAAGTGCTAAGTGCTTGTGAATACACAGACAGTTGTGACTGAACGCCAGTTGATGTTTCAATAGGAATAACAGAATTAATATAATAAAAACAAAGAAAAACATATATTTTTAGTTAATGTCTGGGTAACAGATACAAAATTACCGTTAATAAATAAGAGAAAAATAAAAAAGGAATATAAAGATATAATCTGATTAATAGACTTACATATATATTTATAGTCGTATAATTGATGTATAATTAACAATTAAATGACTCAGTAATTGATAAATTAAATACGAAAATATATAACATGTGTAGGAGATGTTAGTGGCACTGAACATTAAAGTGGTGTAACATGGGTTAATAATAATTTAAGATGAATTAAATACGTTGTTGTAAAGAATACAAAGAGTTTTCGTGAAGAGATATTATAGGGGAGCTGTATTCAAACAGGCTTTCTGGAATGAGGTGTAATATGGGAGCTGTAGCATAAGATGAACCGAGATTGATCAAAATTGTTGCAAAAATCATTGTGCATAATTTCAATAAAATTGACCTTTGTTTACTAGTTTTATAAACTCAAACTTCTATATCAAATAATGACCCCAGTAAAATCTAGTAAGAAACATATATATTACTGTATGTAACGGTTAAATTGTTATTTAAATATGTAATTTCTTGCTGAAAATTTTGAAAAAATATTTCTCGGAATTTGTTGGCTGCCTCAGATATCGGTTTTTTATTATTTTTTTTTTTTTTTGCTATTGAAGACAGACAATATTAAATAATTTGACCAAATTTCATAAAACTCAGACATAAATCGCTTAGGCGACTTAGATTTTGAAATGATGCTAAAAGAGATGATTCCTTTTTGACGTTACGTATAGAATGACAAAATTGATATACCCTCATAGCTACTTGTGATAGTGGATATATCAATAGCACTGCCACAACTTTTAAGAATTCGAAATTTAGAAATTTATGTTAAATTCCAAATTTTGATAAAAATATAATAAATTGGATCTTAATTCAATACCAAACTGTCAAAATTTTAATGACACAGTACTTTGATGCTTTTGAGTTAAATTTGATACAAATCCATCCTGCCAATCAAGAGTCAAAATTTCTTTCCAAAAGTCGTTTCTGCTCCACTGTACAGTCTAGAGATATATATGGTTATATCACTACAAATGTTTGATGCTCTTCCTCTGTAGAATGATTAGCATTTTTAAATACTTTATATCAAAATCATATTTTTCTATATTATTTGCAACATAATCATTTCATATTTGTTTAACAAGAATGACAAATTATTTAATGATCTAATAAACAATTACTAAAGTCATATAGTAAAAATAGTGGAGTTTAATAACGACCAGTTTAAAAAATAACACAATTTTTCAATTAAATTGAAAAATATATTTCATTTTCTAAACCAGAAAACTGAAATTGTAGAGTAAATATTTTGGCGCCAATGAAGTTTTATGTTTCTTCCTTATCTCTGATATGAAGGCGTCTAGTAAAATAGAGTTTATCGCTTGTTGTTAAATAAAATTGTAGACGGTAAAAAAATAAAGTGAAGATTGAAGATACAAGTAGTGACTGGACTTTAATAGTAATCGGTTTGAAAGATGATGTTGTTTCATATAACGATGATGATTTACATGTGAAAGTATTAAAATAAACATGTTTATTTAGTTTTTTTCTTCTTTTGACTCTAATTTTGTGCAGTATAAAGTTGTAAAACTTGAATGAAAAAATTGTTAAAGAAAAAAACTTTCGTAAACAAATTGATCTTATAAAAATTTGTTTAGAAATTAGATTGTAGTTATAAAAATGTGTTATATGATATATCATATTATTTATGATCTACATGCATGTTGCACATTTATAATACCAACTTTATTGCTCCAAAACTATGAAGTTTTGCACATACAAATTCTAAAAATAAAAAAAAATATTATTTATATTTAATAATGAAACAAACATAGAAATAGTTATTAACTCAAATATCGCTTATATTGAGTTTTTGAAATATTTTAATAAAATATTTTCTTCTGCTGTTCTATTTCACACATATTTAAGCAAATTGCGCTAGTGATATTGCAAAAATATCAATATTTTTAAAGTTGAAGTATCAATTGATCTATTTGTAATAATATTATATGTTCTTTTAACAATAGTCAATTTGAATGAATATAACTTTATTCATATAATTGAATAAATGAATATTATTGAATGGATATATGCAATCAGCTTCAGACAACTTCTAAAGCGTTCTACTCAATTAGAAATTGTTCTAATTTTCTATGGGATTAAAATCCGGGAAATGTAATGGAAAACCCAATAGTTAGATACCATTAGGTGTTAACTAACCTCTGACCTCCTCTGATGACTGTCTCGAGGCATTATCAGGCTGAAACATCCATTGAAGCGGAATCACTCAACATAGCGTTACACATGGAGGGCAAAAATGTCGCTGAAGGACCGAATGTAGTCGAATACCTACTTGCAAAAAAGTTGCTTTGCTTTCAAACAGTACCGTATGTACTACATCCTTGCACCTAAAATATTTGAAACCGATTTCACTAAAAAAGGTTAAAAGCTCAAGTATGCAAAATTGAAATTCTGAGATATTAAATAATAAATTGTTATAGGTATCATATGAGACCCCTTCTCGAAATAGAGGTTTAAGTTTATAAAAGTCTTACTTTGGTCCATACTATCAATTAAAATTCAGCACAATTTTTCTTACTGTATTAACTTCCATGAAAATTTTAATTTCGAAAATATTTTTAATATTACAATGTTTTAAATTAATTTGACACTAATAATTATATACTTAACACTAAAAAGTGTAACGAATTACCTGATCACCGGACTGCATTTTAATGTAGCTCTACGAATAAGTTAATCCTAAGCTCCTAAATTATTTTTTATTCGCGGAAATATTTTCTAATAATATAAGTAGGGGCATTTATTCTTCGAATAGTGGTTTAAGGCGAAAAAATTGTTCAACGTTAAGGTATTTTAATATATAAAAAATAATCCGAAATATTCGTTAAAATTTTCCGTAACGTGTTTTTACGGTTATAAATCTTAATGGAATTTCTCTTTTCGATAAAAATTTTATACAATTATATTTCTGGTAGGCAAAAATCAAATCATTTCAATTTTTTTATTTCTTCTTTTTGACTTCAAATATTGACCAAATAATGACTATATCTAAATTCTGATAACCTATGGCTGTTCTGTATCCATTGCAACAGATGATAGTCAGATTTCCCAACAATTTAACTTTGCATTTTAATTCTTATTATCTGAATTTTTCTTCGGCAATGAAATAGTGATCAATAGCTTGACCACATGAATATTCGGCTGAGATGTTGATCGGTTGGACATATTTGACATATTAATTTATATGAATTCGTAATATTAAATTAATATTTATCTACATCTCAAGATAATCTGACTATATGTTTTTATAAAGTCATGTTTTTAAGACGGTCCCATTCTTTAAAATTTTATTTAATATAAAATTTTATGTATTTTCATTATTTGAAGTTTCTTTTGAAAAACTCTAAGACTTTAATACAAATTCTTTTCTTTATTTTCTTATCGAAATTTTAACATACATTTTTACAACTATTTTTATATTCAAAATGGAATTGATTTCTTTGTCACATACATATATAAAGCTATCAAAATATTGTAAAAATAATCATGTTTTTTATACCCTCCACCACGACTAGTGTTGTTAAGGATATACTAACTTTGCCATTCCATGTGTAACAGTAAGAGTGAATCATCTCGGACCCCATGTCTGTCTATTGGAAACATTCCCATGCCTCGAATAATTGTACAAATTCAATAATATTAGGCCACATTATCTATTATTGTCCCAAGCAGTTTTCCGTTCAAAACCAGCTATATTGGTTTATCAGGAAAAAAATATATATAGATATCTGAGAAAACCTTAAAATTCCGAAAAGTAAATTTTCTAATGTTTGCAATAAAATATAAATGGATTTTGACAAAAAATTTTACTATAACAAAAACTTTTACGATCTTCCATAACCTGAAAAAACAAAATCGGATAGAAAAAAAGTTATATATTAACCTAATTCCCATATAACGCCTCTTACCGAATATGGTTTATAGCTTATAAAACTCTTAAATATGAAAAAAATTTGGCAAAATAATTTTTTTGACTGTCTTATTTTGATATAGCTCCTATATAATGCCCTTCACGGAAAACGGATTAATTCAACATTTAAATAAAGACCAATTCTATTGGAGTTTTGCACGATAATTTGTCTCATTATCATTTATGTATATTTATAATGAACGATTTCGGTCCATATTTTAATATAACTTCAATATGTGGCTCCTTTCCAAAAGAAGTTTTGAGCTTATAAAACTATTAAATAAAGATCAATTCCATTGAAATTCAGCATGATGATTTTCTCACTAACTTTATGAATAATCTCGGTTCTTATTTTGGTGAAACTCCAATATAAGGCCCCTTCCTAAAGAACAGTTTTGATCTAGTTAATAAAAATTTCAATAGACTTGCTATTGAAATTAACTGTCTTGAATATATGTTATGTATCTGACCAATATCAGTAAATATTTTGCTATAGCTCCTACATAACGTCCCTTCGCTTGAAACGGGAGGACGTTATTAGTTTATAAAACAATTATCTAAATAAAAATTTTAAAAACTGTCTTAAATATATGAAACTAGTTTGACAATCATCGGCCATATTTTATACTGCCATTTCCCGAAATAAAATATGAAACGAATCCATCGTTTTGTTAATAGTTTAATATAGTGATGCAGGGTATTTAAGATTCGGCACAGTCGAATATATACTTTTTTTAATTAAGCATGAAATTTTATTGTTTTATAAATTTCATGTAAAATTTTTAAATTACTTTTCCAAAATAAATATTTTATTTTTTTAAACAAATTGATAAATTATTTATGAACATGAAATTTGGTATCATAATTGGTATTACTGCCAGTATATTATTTCAATCAAAATTTTGGTCACCTGTTATAAAAATTCGGAAAAAAATGTTTACATTCTTGTGGGAGGATCCGAAAAAACAAATTTATCAACACTTTCTATGGCCCAATAAAATATATTTTGACATTTTTAATAAATTTTTGTTTATAAATTTGTTTATGTGTGTGTTTAATGTTTGAAAATACAAACAAAAGTAAAATTTATTTGAAACATCGGGGGGCAATTTATGCATAATGACCAACAATAAAAAATATTATTGTTTTATTTTTTTCTGTTGCTTTTTTCTGTTTTATTCTTCTGAAGTCTTTTCCACATGTGTTTTTATTGATTTTTAATAAATGTTTCTAATTTATTAGAAAATGACACAAACAAAAGGAGCCACCCATAAGATGCCGATAAAGAAGAATATGAAATAAGAAAATGGAAATAAACATCAATAAAATTGAACCACAATGGAACCGAATGTTGGAAAGTTTAGTTAATGTCTCTAATTAACATTAGGAAACACATGTTTCTACATAAATTAGATCAGAATTCAAAAAAATATTTTTCTTTCATCTAGAGGCGCAAGTTTTTGGGTTTTTTGGTAACAGAAATCTTGGAAAAAGTTTCATTATGAAATATTAGACATATGGTCGTGGTTTTTGAGATATTAACGAAAAAAGAATGATAATGTAAATTAAGTTTGTCATAAGGTTAATAATAATTTTTAATATTTAGAAAATCATGAAATTCTGTCAAAGATAAAGGAAGAGGCAAAAATGTTTGAAAGAAAGTCTTTTCGAAATTAAATTCTTAATATTATAAGAAGTGAGATTGAAAAATTCTAAACATATATATAATTAGCTCGAAACTTTTAGTTTTAGCTATTTTTATTTCATTGAAAGTATTATTACAATTTCAAAAATTTAATGAACGACCCTCGTATAATTTGTTGTATAATTTATACAAAAGCAGTACTTTGTTATGTGCGATTTTTGTGCCGACCCTCATAAAACTTCGAACATCGAATTCAGCTTATGTTTACCATAATTTGACTAACTTTTTACATAAATGAGTTTATGTTATGAATTTTTCGATATCACTCCATAGCACAGAATTTTAATCCCTTTCTTAGCATCACTAAAATCCAGCTCCACTAAATCTGCCACATTTTATTTCTTTTGCCATTTTTGCTACACTTTATTAAATATCTATACATTATATACTTTAGATTGATATTACCAATATTTATCGTGATATAGAGTTTTTCCTTTATTGATTACTTACATTATTTAAATTGAGTGAAAATAATAGAAAATAAAACCACAAATATTCAATTGCCACTTCATTTGCTACCAATATGCTCATGAGTCTGAAACAATCTGTAGGTGGTCAACATTTGATTTGAAATTATTTTTCTATAACAACGCCTCTCTCCACCGATTTGTAAGAAACGCACACACGTAAACTATAAGTTGTTGGTAACAAATGTTTTATGTGTGTTTGTGTCATTTATCGTTTGTTTTTAGCCAGACCATTATATGTCATTTAAATTGATCTCATTTTCAGTGATTAATATTGGGTGTTATTAATGTTTGTCGATAATTTGGGTCATAAATGGAACGAACACACACACATTTTAGATTAGTTTTTTCTTGTCTTAAGATGAAAGAAATATGTGTTATATTTTTTTACTTTATAGTGATTGTGTGGATTATGAAAATACTAAGTTTTGTCCGGTGCGCTTTTCTGCAGCATTAGATCTCTAAAAAATGTCATAAAATTTGCTAAATCGTGAATTTGGTGAAAGTTGTTTAACTCTGACTATAATAATTCCACAAATAAAAGGTAGTTAATATATGCATTGCATGGAGGCTACCCATCTCTTTGATCCTAATCGTGTTACATTTGTCCAGTAAACAATATTTGGGGCCAACCTTTTCCCCAGATCTATTAAACTTTTTTTGTCAAGTAAAACAACTCTTTGAGGAAGTGATTGGGACTAAATTGGAAAATTCTTGATGTAGTATTTATTTATATATTCGATAATAAATATCTGCTTTGTATGGGAACTACCTCTCCACATCCAATTTTTAAATTGCTAATTTTTAACTATGGTTTTTGGTGTAATTTATGTAAATTTTTCATCTTTATCATAATTTCTACTTGTGGTGTAAGATTTTCTCACAATATTTATTGGCATATATTGAAAAGGGAATGTTATTTCTCGATTTCCCATCCCGAATTTAATTAGCCTTTCATTTTTCTGTATTATTTCTTCATCTTTGAACCAAAATTTATTAAATTTCCTGTAACAGTTTCATAGATAAGCGTTATTTTTATCTATATGAAATATGAACATATTTCATATAGCTGCAGTAGAAGACTCTTCCTAGAAAAAAGAGTCTTCCCGGAAAAGCGTTTTATGTTTTAAAGGTTCTTAAACACTGACCAAGTACATTGACTATATGGACCGAATTACTCATTAGTATTTACGTGAAGCCTTTTCCAAGACAAACAAATGTTTGTAAAATAATTTCATTTATTTTTATGAAAGTCATATTCATATTCATTAATTAATACTTGACTTAAATAGAGGTCTCCACTTGGTGAAAAATTCGGAACATCAATCCTTAATGTTTTATCTGTCTACATATTGTTTCTTTTAAATAAATTTCTCAAGCTGGAATTTGAAAACTCTTGTCAAATTTCATTTAGCTTTAGATTGGTAATAGTTTGGAAGTGAGCACGCTTAAGTAGATTGAGTGACAAACACATCTTAGTCGAATTCGAATTTTATTTAATTCAAAACGGTATAACGCTTGATGTTTTGTACGATTCCTTTGAAACCGTGTCCAAAATGGATAAAATTTGAAATTTTGAAAAATTTATATATTAAAACTTTGCTAAAGACATGACCTCATTTTTTGTTATATATAGCTACCAAAAATAAAAGAACCACCCTTTAATTTGTGCGTTATATTATATTATAATGGTTCATGGAAACTAGAGGAAATTATAGGCCGACTCTCGTAAAATTTCTCATATCGATTCTTTCTTCAATTTACCAATTCTTATTAAAATACCAATGTGAATGTTGGATATAAGCGCTTCAGAATGATATTTGACCTATGAGAATGTGACCTATGAGAAATAATGGATCGATTCTCGTATTATTCCTCGTGTTTGTTTTATAATATCATAAAAATAATTTGTGTCAAATTTCATTAAAATCGCTATTTAAGACTCTTGTTAGCATGTGTATGGAGGTGAGGTGAAATAATGGACCAATGATCACCAATTTAAATAAGCATTATCTTTGGGCCAAAATAATGATTCATTAAGAAGTGATAAAACTGTGGCCTGCTTTCTGTTCACAAGTTTTACATGTACTTATGAAATTGAATGTGGTTTCGTCAGATTAACTTATTTCCTAAAACTTTATATATGTCAATCCCAAATTTATATTTATAAATGAGCTTATAAATAGTACACATGCGCACAAACTAAAAGCAAGTGTTATTTGGTACTCCATTATTATTAATGAGAAGTGCATAGTAGGTATGGTTCAAATTATAAATCTTTTACGTTTAGCGCACTTGGTTTTGCTTTTGGATTAACAGAAGTAATATTTACTTCGTATATCATTAGTGTGGAACTTAAGTAATATTTAAGCGATTTATTAACGATTTATATCAAACCGTTTAAAAGATAATAAATTGTTTGCAAATAAATTGTTCTGGAAACACTGTGTAATAGAATTATAAAATGCGTATATTAAAGTTTATAAGTCATTAATTTTTATAAAAATTCTTCAACATATTAAAAGTTCTATATGTTATTCAATCAGTCTTAAAATTGCTATGAATATTTTTTGTATTAACTTCAGAGTAATTTACTTTGCAAATATGTTAATTATTTTAACGATTATTAACAATTAGCGTTTTATTAATTTCCTGATTACATTTTCATGTTACAGCGAATGTTCTATTACTCCTGTTGAAATTAATTTTATTTTACAATCAATTTGTAGAATTTATATAGCGATACACGTTATAAAGCAAAAAAAGAGGTAACATTGTATTAATGTGTTCAAAATAAGTAACACATTAATATAATTCCAATAAATGACTCTGCAGACTTTTAAAGTATTCAATTGATTTCATGTATCTTTCTAAGTTTGTATCTTTCGTTCGGATTCTATAGAACTTCCATGGACGGAGTAATGGGGGTACAAAAAAATAACTTTTTTCTCATTAAATTTTTCTGTGCCCTCGCATCACCTTTAACAAGACCTTTCAACAACCATCTTACCATTGTTATTTATCTAGTATTGTTTTTGTATTAATTGCATTAAAATTTTCAACATTCAAAATTTGACTCGATCTTGAGCCAGTTTTTTTTTAAGAATGTATCCATGTTATTGGAAATACTTCAGGAAATTAAAAACTTCATGCTGTTTTAAAGTGGGTCTAATTCCAGATAGTATGGACATAGCCTTTGTGGTTCTTGGTCCATGATTTAAATTCATTACAAAGAAAGCTTTTAGAAAAGTGTAAAATTTATGTATATTTTTAAGAAAACTGTCCTCAATCTTTCTTTATTTAATAAATAATTTTGCTTTTTATATGAGTGAAAAAAATTGGACCAGAATACTACACGTTTTCATACCCTTCAGCAATACAAGTGGTGATGAGGGTGTAATAACTTTGTCATTACATATGTAACACTAAAAAGGAATCATCATGTATATAATTTCTTGCATCAAATCAAAATCGCAGTCGATTTTTTTAAGGCTTTCTGTCCGCCTGCCTGTTGTTGGTACTCCCACATCTACAAAAATTGGCAGAACTCAATGAAATTTGGCTCTAATATTCACTATAGTCCGGAGAAGTTTCCTATTTAAAACCACTATATAAGAAAATATAGAACGATATCTGATACAACCATATTTTACCATAATATTAAGTAATGCGAATTTCAGTTTTATTCCCAAAATTTTTTAAATCGATTCAGTAGATAAAGAATTATAGAGAAAATTATAATTAATTTTATGACTCATTAAGTGTTTCTGTGTTATATTTAAGAAAAGCGTTTATATAATGTATAAATTTGTAAGTGCGTGTGTTTATAAATATAGCTACGGAACATAACGTATTAACTTCACACGAATTTGTAGTGGAGGGTATTAAAGATTCGGCATAACCGAATATAGCATTCTCACTTGTTTTGGTTCGTTTTTTTCAAGAGATCTCGTTAAGGAGCATTAAAACATTTAATGTACGATCTTTCCCTCCTTTCATATCCATAACTCTGGCCATTTGCCCTTCACAAAGCTAGAATGCTATACCCCTTTGTTATCAATTTGTTAAATTTTATGCCAACACTTTTCCGGGAAGTGGGATTGCAAAGGGGTAATAACAAAACATGGCTCGATAATTGTCATTGACAGTTTAAAAAAATTGATAAAATTTAAAACCATTTCCTGGAATCTATAGTAAAATATGGACTCATATTGATCCTATTTATAAGATAATTTATAAAGGAGTTTAATATGAATTAATCTAATTATATATGTTCAAGATGATTAGTAAATTAGTTGTTTAAAATCATCATTAGTTGTTTAAAAAAATCATTATTGTATAACAAATTTCAGAAAATAGCACACAGATTTTGGGTTGTATCAAAATTTTGCATATTTCTGTCTATAACGTTTTTCTAATTGATCCAGTATTGATGATTTTTTATAAGATGATAAGGAATATGTAACTGATTTTTATAGTAAAAAATTCATATAAATTTAATTACCATTTGTTGAAAAAATTAAAAATTTTAAAGTAACGGTCTTTAACCTATATGCCAACGAACGGGTATAGCTGGTTTTTTTTATAAGAAACTGCCTTGGACAATAACAAACAATGTGACCAAATTTCTTTTAATTTTGATAATTATTCTAGGCGAGAGAATTTTTCCAACAGACAGGCATATCTGAATCGACTATAACACTTGTGCAGTACATTACTCTGATACTAATATTTATGAGAAATTTACGCATTTTAAATTGATTTTATCTGGTATGGATCATATAGGAGCAAGATAAAATTATGATCCTACAATCGGAAAATTTCTGTACTTTGATTTTTGCTCAATTTATCTTACTTTCTACAAAGATTAATACAATAAAAACTCATGTTAAAGATTAAAGTGATATTGTATGGAACCTATGAGAAATAATATAAACATCCCCGTGTCATTTAACATTTATTTTAAAACATCGTATTACTTATTTTTGAAAAATTTCGTTAAAATGGCTTTATATTTAGTGCATCTATGAGCTTAAAACTCCATTCCGCGAGGAACATTTCTATGGGTGCCCACTGATTAACGGTTCCAGAATCACGAATTTTAATCTCTCTTGTACCGAAATAATGACATTAAACACTAAATAACTTTAATTTCAAAATAATTTTAGCATTTTTTTCTATAAACACAAATGAATGAATTCTTTTAATTATACTTCCATTTAATAGAGTAATTTTTTCCATATACTTAATATATCTTTTTCACATAGTTTTAGTAACAAATTGTATATATTTCTTTATTCTTCCTCTCCATAACAACGTATTGACTTCCATTTGCAGGCATTACGTCTGAATTTTCACCGTACTGCTGTTAATATTGACCATTTTTTAAAAATACTAATTACTCTGGTAATTAAACAGATTTTTAAACATAGAAACAGACATTAATTCGAGAAATGTTATATAAAAATCCTTAACGTAATCACTTACATGCAACGTAACGGTGAAAGAAATTAATTATTACAGATTAAGATTAAAATAAGAATGTAAATGGGAATTTGGTGGTGAATTATTTAAAAGAAATGGTGCATTGATTGCCTTTAGCTGGGTTGATGTTGTAAATAGAGATTTCTAAAGAGGAATAATGTTCGAAAATTATTATTGTAAAGAATATTCGACGAAATCTTTCAATTAATTTTAAATTGAATATGAATTTAATATATGTTTTTTATTAAATTAAATAGTTTATTTTACAATAACTGACAGGTCTAGAACAAATTAAAAATTATTTCAAAACTAGTAATGATATGTAGTCGGAATATCCTACACCAAATCTTCGGTTAAAAACGAAAAAACTTATGAATGACTCTCGCATAATTCCATTTTCTGATTTGTTCTTAAGCAAATAATATATTACGTTTACATTTATGTGTATTTAAATGAATTTTTCTTGAGGGGTATTATATGGGGGCTATAAGAAATTATGAAACCCGTAAAATTTTGCACATCGAATTTTGCTAATATTTATCTTATTTTACCAATTATTATTACAACACCCGCGTACTTGTGAGATTTTTTGGGACCTACAAACCCCTTTCTAAATATCACTTTTGAACGCACCCTCGCATATTTTGACACTTCATATTAGAAGATTACAAGAATTACTTCTGCCAAATTCTATTGAAATCACTTTGGTTTTAGGATTTTAATTACCTTAAAACCCCATTCTGTTAAGAACATTTGTATGGGAGATACTTGAAACATTGGAAAGAGTTTCTGAGTCAAACTGTGGAGTCACACTTTTTTCTGCACCACCTTTGGTGGTGTAGGGTAAAAATATAGATTTTTTTAAATTATTTTATGAAAATTGGAAAATTGAAAACTGGATATTTTTAAATTCAATGGAAGTAATTTTTAGTAAATAAACTTGGTCAATAATTTTCCATTATTTTGAATTTCATTCCACAATAATCAGTAATCATTAAATGTTATTTTTATAAATATTATAATAAATATTTAAGCTGAAAAATGTGGTAATATTTTAAATCAATTCTCCCCTACTACCAATAGAAAAAGAGACAAATATAAAAAAATATTTTATTTCCAATGTCTTTTTCTTGTTTTGCGTTAACACAATAATATTTTATGGCCTATTGAAACATATGCTACCCAGATCAATTGGCAATAGAATAAGTATCCGAAAGATACAAATACCAAAAATAAAAGAAAAAGTATAAAAGAAAATCCCCATTGTCATCAATTGGATTTAACAAAATCTTATAAATAAAATCATATAAAAAATAAATATGCCAGCAAATCTTGTTATTAAAATGTAATTTTTGTTTTGACAATATAGAAATGCTTTATTCGGCTATGTCGAATCTTTAATACCCTCCACCACAATTCAGTGTGAAGTTTATACATTAGATTTCATATATAAACATGTACACATACACTAGCAAACATATACAAGATATAAAAGTATTTTTTAAATATAACATGGAAACACTTAATGAGTCATACAATCAGTTATATTACGGTCTATATAATTTAATATATAGAACCGATTTTGCTGGTTTTAAATATGTAACTTCTCAGGATTATAACAAACGATCAATGGGCCGTGCCATTTATTGTGGATGTGAGCGTGCCAGGAAGAGACAGATCAATAGACAGACGGACAAACAGACAGACGGAAAGACTGACAGACGAAGAGACATACGGACATAGATAAATCGATTCAAATTTTGATTTCACACAAGAATATATAAAAATATACGTAATGAGGATTGTTACATACGAAATGACAATGTTAATATACCCTCTTCATCGCTTATGGTGGATGGTGGTTATATAAGAAGATATGAAAATAGAAATGCGATTTGCAAATATTTTCCACATTTTAGGAATATTTCTATTATTTGCACACACCAACTGAGTAGGAAATAACACATAAACTTCCCTTATGATATCTAAAGAGACACCAATTGCATAATAAGCAGAGGGAAAACAGGAGAAAATGTAGACATTTAAATGTTTATACTGCTGCGTTTCAATCTCCATGACATGACCGAATAAAAAGTAGGTCAACATTTTTCAAAACTTTTATTTGCTTAACTTTTTTTTTAGCTTTTTTACGAACAATAAGTATGTTTCCTTGTCATAAAGATTAAGAAGTGAATGTTTTTTTCTGAGTATTTTTTTTTGTAATTCCCAATTGATAAATTTAATTTAAAGTTTTACGATTTTTTTGTCGTTTTCAGTTGTCCTTTTTAGGCAAACAATGAAATGTAACTTTTTATTCCGTTTGTGATTTTAGCAAAAGTTTTATTCAAATTAAATTTAAATTTTTTATTGTATTTAGCTAAACAAATAAAATGAAGACGTAACAATGAAAACGGAACATCACGTAACATTTAATCAGAGATTTTTGCAGAATTTATTTAATAACTACACATAGAGAAAATTTTATGGAAATTGAAATAAAATTTCATTTTAATTGGATTCTGTTTTGAACAAATCTAAAACTTCTTTCATTTTGAAGACTATTTCTTTTTTGCCCTCCACCACTACAAGTAACTAACACTAAGTAGGAATCATCTCGCAATCCATAATGTATATATATTCTTGCCTCAACTCAAAATATGAATTGTTTTAGCTACGTCCGTCTGTCTCTCTGTTGTTGACAAGCTCACATCCACAATTGTTGTTTTCTATTTCAAACTAGTAAAATTGGTTCAGTATATTAAAACCTATAGAGCGATATACGAGTCAATCGCTAAGAATTTTCGTAAAATCATAAATTATAAATTCGCAAATTAAAATAAGATTTTGCCATTGTTATTAGGTTATTTGTTACCATTCCACAAATTAACAAAATCGGTTTAGTAGCAATATTGGTGTAGCTAAAAATTTTCTAATGTTATAACTCATTAAGTGTTCCCCATGTTATACTTAAATAAAGCCTTTATGTATTGTCTGCATATGTTGAGGTATATGTTCGCACTCATTTGTGGTGGAAGGTATTGACGGTTCGGCATAGTTAAATATAATATCCCTACTTGTTTCTTATTTAGGGAAGTATTCGGTTGTACCGAATTTTTAATAATCTCCTCCACTATCATTTTTGGAAATAAAGTAAGAACAGTATACAATTTTTAGTTTGTATATCAAAAAATCAACAATATATGTATATAATTGTCAAATTATATACATATATCAAAAATGTAGTAGCCTGAGTTATATATTTATGTTTCAATTATATTTATGTTTATATTATTTTATTATTTAAATTATTATTTATTGTTATTGTTATTATTATTATTATTATTATTATTATTATTATTATTATTATTATTATTATTATTATTATTTTTATTATTATTATTATTATTATTATTATTATTATTATTATTATTATTACTATTACTGTTATTAAAATTAATAAAACATTTAAATAATTTTATTTTAAAATTCTATTGATTTTGTTAATTACATTTATTTAATTATTTTATACAATTATTAAACTGATTTTATTTCATTCTATTTATGTATCGAAAACACTAACAATATAATTGTAATTATGCTGTAACTAATAACCAATATTTAACGTGCATCACTTAAAGATCAATAATCTTTTATTCTCACTCTCATAATAATATATATGAGTTGTTTTTGTATTATTTTAATTTACTTTGTACTAAACGACAGCGTAATTTGACTAACATCAAGTGACTAAATCGAATTATGTCATTCATAATCCAAAGCTTGGTCAACAAAGATCTTGTAAACTAAAAATCGGATAATTTTAATAATTTTAAATACGCAAATAGACTATACTGTGACTCGCAACACTGAGGACGAACACTGGCATCAGCCCTGTTTGACCCGGTTAAAACATAAATATATATTATAAAATTATCAAAAAATTACTTATAGAGTAAATCTACTTTATTACAATTGCTAAAAAACAACTGTGCCAAATTTTCAAATGAACTCCCTTTAGGCCCCTTGCATATGGGGCAAAATTTTGTTTCGCTTTCAGTTTAATAAAATGTTTGTAGCCCTTGTTGACACCTGTAAAGTGTTTTTTATCTCTTGCTGTTTTCAATTTATTGGTATTTTAATTTTCAACTTATTAAAATTGTTCAAACCTTGAGTTAGTTTTTTGGTATATATCCGAGAGTAATGCGCTGATTTTATTCGATTTTTTATCCAATTTAAATCTTAAAATATACGAATTTTTTTGATTTGTTGGCCCAAATGTGTCTTCACTTATTTACATCTAAAATAAGTTTTTTATTTAATGTATAAAATTTTTATATCTCTTAAAGGTTTCATTACACGCATTGTTCTAGTTTAAATTTTGTAAATGTCGATAAATCATATGTATGTCTCAAATGTAATGCTTTTTAATCAGGTCAAAGTCTGAATTTAAAATCGAAATAATTTTTTAGAAACATGAATGTTTTATTTGGAAATGACATTTTCCCGACCTTCATAAAAGTGAACTTTACAAACCAAAAATTTCAATATTGTGATTTTTTTCACATTTTTTGGAATATAAGGAAATTATTTTATCAAATCAATAATTCCTTTCAATTCTTTAATATAAGATCACAAGATCAACATATTCTGAAAAAATAAGAAAGATATCTAAATTAATAAAAATAATATCTCTAGAATTCATATTAAACCCAAAGTTATAATTCTACACTCCACTGCTATCATTGTTTGAAAAAATCTGCTCAAACTTCATTGAATTCGAATAATTAGTTAAGGCTTGAGAAAGTATCAAATGGTCGGATGGACATTGGTAAATTGGCTGATATTTTTCCTGTGTCCTAGGTTAAAGCCTTCATTGGAAGTGATTAATATATTATCTTTCATTCAAAATTTTTGTGTGTGGGACTGTCAATATATATGCTGTTTTAACTATTTTTTTGTAAAGCAGAGCAGAAGCTCCATTATTAAATAAAAGAAAAAATCTATATTTTTTAAATATCCTTATATTGGCCTGCAAATAGAATCTGAGTATATTTTAAAATATATGTTTGTTCCTTAAAAATATTCATGGAAGACATTCATAGAATAAGAGACATTCTTTCTTTTTTTAATATCTAAACATTTTTTCAATATTTAAATTATTTCACTTTTAAAAATGAGACTCACAATTTCACCTGCATTTTTTCCGTTTTTTGTCATACTAAATACCCTCAAAATTTATTGTTATTAGAGCCTACTTTTTTTGCACAATGGGATTATATTTTCAACAAGAAAAATAGTTAAAATGTCAAAACTTTCTTTTAAAGGTCTTAACATTTCTTTCCTTAAGATTTTTTTTTATTATTTTTTCAATCTGTCATTTAAGGTTAAGAGTATGAGAGATTTAAGGTTTTCAAAAACTTTTCACTTAAATAAATCAAATGCAAACTTTATTTCTGAAAAAAAATTTAACAAGAATGTGTAAATTTCCCAAGACAAATGTTTGATAATTTGAATGTTTTTAAATAAGTGTCAACATTTTCCTCCATCATCTATTATTTCCAAAAAGGGAAATCCAACTCCAACCACTACTTCTTTTTAAGATTCATATGCGTAACCACAAAATAAGAAACATAAAAAAGAATGAAATCAAAATAATGAAATAAACAAATGTTGGAAATAAAACAACAAACGAAAAAAATCATTCATTCTAAAACTTAATCTATGGTTTTAGATTCTATTCATTTTGAGGGGAAACAAGAAAAATGAGAAAGGAAATATGTAGGAGCCAGAAACGGAAATGGAACATATTTTATTTTAAGATTTTATTCATACAAATACAAAAACCATAACACAATAACAATCACAATCACTGTGAAAAATGATGTTAACGCCAATTTCAGGTATGTCATCTATCAACATTTCTATTATTTTATTTTCTTTTTCTAAATTTGATTTGTTTTACTTTTGGAAATTTACTTTTGCGGAGGGAAATTTGCAAAAATAAAATGGAGTTCCGTTAAGACACTTTGTTTTAAGTGAAATATTATTTTTTGTTATATTTACTTCAAACTTAGTTCAAAATTGCATATACATTGGCATTTTATAGGTTTTTTTTGTATACACTACACCACCACGATTTTATCGACATTTTGTGAAAATAAGTCTTATTATATTCATACATTAGAGCAAAATTATACGAGGATCGTTCCATTATTTCTCATAGGTTCCATACAACCACCTATCCAATTCATAAATCGCACATATGCGTTCGTATTGTAAAAATATTTTTTCAAATGATAAATATGAACCAAGACCACTATGCGAAGTTATATGAGGGTCGATACAGATTTTTTGTCCAACTCCCATTAACCATCCAGGAAAAAATTGTTTTTCATACGTATAAATTTTACGCAAATATTAGTGTCATAATAATATATTTTACACTTAAGCACAAATAGAAAAAGAAGATTATACGAGGGCCGTTCATAAAAATTTCGTTAAAGTCCGAGTACTTGACCGACTATATCATTTTAACTTGTTTTGTTTGTGGAGTTTGGAACTATTTTTTCAAATTAACGTTTATAATCTAAGCCCGATATGTTTTGCATACAGATATATGCATTTATAGTTCACAGGCGGTCTTTATAATTTCTAGTCTCAAAGTATCATTACTGTCGAAGAGTTTAAGTAAACTGTGGCGGATGCAATATTTATTCTGCACGTTACAAATGTCTGCACAGACGCATAATACCCCATTTTTCTATGATGGTGTAAGGCATAATTAGGTAAATTTAAAGAGTAAAGACCACCAGGGTCCCATGCCTATTAGCATGCAAGTTTTCGTCCTATTGTTTGATTGCCGCGGCCAAAAACCGACCATTTTACTTAGTTTATTTCGTCTCACTACTTTTATCTTCTGGATGCTGGAAAACAGAGACAATGGAAACATCCTACTTTACTCAATTTACTTTAACAATACTTTTAGTTTTCTCACCACTTAGATCCATCAATTTCACCTCATGCTGTCTCATTATTTTTCAGAGTCCTTTGTGTCGCCTCCTTGCCCTCTATTTCATTCCTTATTCAGTCCATTAAGAGAGTGGCAGGTTTAATACCATTTGCGTAATTTTATTTTAATTTATGTGATTTGGAGGTTATTTTGTACAATTAGTTTCTCTTTCAGGTGGAACATAAAATGTTGCATTTAACATTGGTTCAAGAATTATTTTTTTCACGTCAAAATATATCTGATTCGTTTTAGCTATGCAGCAGATTCCAAGTTAACCTAAATACATATTTAAAAATCTCCTTGTTATTTCAAGAACGGTGCTCGGAAGAAAAATTCTTACACGATAACAAAATCTTGCCAGAATTTTATCCTAAATCTAACCGTTTCCCGAAGTATTTTGAGATGTTTTAACATTCATGTTTAGTTATGAAGAGTTTCTCGATATCCACCATCGTACTGTTCGTTCTACCGTAACTTGCGTATACAAAGTTGAACTTAATCAAGAACTAAAGCTCTCTGATTTTTTCAAGTGACATCTATATTCATTTGCTTCAATTATACTTTAGAACATATTATTAGAATACATTAATCTCCTACATATTTCTAAATTTTTATACCCTCTACCACCGCAATTGGTGAAAATGATACACTAACATTGACATTTCGTTTAATCATCAAAATCCTAGTTAAATTTCCAATGTGTTTCTGTCTGTCCAACTACCAGCCTCATGTTGGCAAATCAAAACAAAGTATAGGAGCTCAAAGAAATTAGATCTAGTTAAGTGATATTTGAATTCCAAAACAAGAAAGGGTTCTTTAAAAAAGTTATACAACGATTTTAAACATTTTGCATTTTTCCTTTATTAAGGAATATAAAATTGTTGGATTGTGATCGGAGAAGTGCAAGCAGAGCATTTAATGGCACATATATCTGACACGACATTTCATAAAATTTGGCACTTGGATAATGACCCAAGAGAATATTATTATTACAAGGGTGTATATATATATATATAAGCAAAGCATTTAATGGCACATATATCTGACACGACATTTCATAAAATTTGGCACTTGGATAATGACCCAGAGAATATTATTATTACAAGGGTGTATATATATATATATATATATTATATATATATATATATATATATATATATATATATATATATATATATATATATATATATATATATATATATATATATATATATATATATATATATATATATATATATATATATATATATATATATATATATATATATATATATATATATATAAGCAAAGCATTTAATGGCACATATATCTGACACGACATTTCATAAAATTTGGCACTTGGATAATGACCCAAGAGAATATTATTACAAGGGTATATAATATATATATATATATATATATATATATATATATATATATATATATATATATATATATATATATATATATATATATATATATATATATATAAATCTGTGTTTGTTAGTCTCTTTGTTTGCTGTTATTGATTGCTAATCTACAGGTCCGATTTTCTCAGAATGATGCCATATTATAGCCCATGTCACATAGGAGGAGAGATACTCCCCATACAAAGCAAATACTGATTATCGAATATCTTAAGAAATATAGCATCAAGAATTTTCTTATTTGGGTGCAACCTGTTCCATAAGGAACTGTTTTACTGTACAAAATGTAGGACGTATAGGTGGCTACTTACACAGACAATATCAATAGACGAATATCTTAAGAACCACTACACCTAGAATTTTCAAATTTGGTAACAATAAATATCTCAAGTAACTGTTTTACTGGATTGGAAGGTTGATTCCAAAAGAATTGTTGTTTTACTTTATAAGGATGACAAAGTGCGCAGGGTCTTAGTATTATGTATTCCTAAATAATTGCAGCATTTTATGCTGTTTCAAATATTTTATGATTTTGGACTTTTATAATCCAAATTAAATGTTTTTATTTGTTCTAACAATTATTTCCGATTTGATTATAGTAGATAATATTAAAGTTTTGATACAGTTTTATAAAACATTCTTACCTTTTAAATTACATGTATATTTATTTCCTAATCGGACCAGCTTAATGTCGAATTTTCCCCATTATTCATTATAACTTGACACTTTGAATTATTGAAATATATACCCCTTTCAGATCGGAAGTAAATATTTGACTTCTTCCTTTATAGTGAAATTTTTAATTTGTTTACTATATATTTTTCTAGAAACTATTTCACACTTCCCCCACCACATTTCATAGTCTTATGAAAATCTTATAGAAAACATTTTAAATATATTTTCATATTCAATCTTTTACTCATGATAATAAAGCCAATCAAGCATAATATATGCATATATCTATCTCTCCCTCTTTAAAATTTATAAAATCAAGCTAAAAATGAAAAACTTTTTAGCCAAATAAAACAATGAGAAAAATGAGGGAAAACAAATATTTTTTTGTATTTTGGAAATTTTCAACATAATATTTCTTCAAATAATACCCATTTGCACTTTAGCAGACAGACCAAATGTTTTGAGAGACAGACAAATGGAGAGATATATAAACGAAAAGGACGGACCTAGAAGCACACAGAGAGACAAACATACACAGAAAGAAATATAAAACAATATTTTTAAAATGTATATGAATAATTTGTATTATTGTATTAATTAAATATTTAATTGTTATAATTACTATTTTACAAAAACAGACAAGGGATTAATCGCCACATTGTGGTCATTTCTACAAAAACAAAATCAGGTATCTGTTTTTATTTACATACATTGCTATGTCAACCTTGCTTATATACACCTCTTCCGTAATCCTTTCAGAATCTCTTCTTGGGCTGTTAAAGGAATCATTCTACATAAAGCCGCTTTGTTATTATTATATTTTAGCACCCACCGACATTTTTATGAATTTGAGCTCTGGCATGAGATACTGCCAGAGCCGTTTCTCCAACTAAGTCTGCTTGAATCACTGTAATAAAGTCGAAAGTTGGCATTACTAATCTAAGGCAAAATTACAAGACTCTTTGGTACACAACCGGTTTATATAAAAGTTATGTAAAAAAATCAAAAGTAATTTTCAGGATATATATAATGTTGTTTCTAAAGGGACCCAGGATTAAAAAGTAAATACATTTTGATAATGTTTGCTAGATGATATCATCTGATTTATATTCTTCTTTGGAACGAAAAACTCTGTTCATATAATACAATGGCTCATAGTTTTATTTTATATATACAGCTGCGGTCAAAATAATAACACTACATAAATATGTCTTCTTTAATATGTCACAAAGCCATTTGAATAAAAAGTTGTTCCTAAATTAGGGTTTAATTAAATAAAAAAGTTAAAAAGTTAGCGAAGAAGAAACAAAAATATTTCTATTCATTATCTTTCTTTAAATTATATCTTTTACAAAAGGATTGATAAAAGCTGGCGTCATAATAATAGCACCACCCGGTTTCAACTATAACAAAAAGCCAAAAATAAATAATTCTTATTTAATTTTATAGTGGTTTTTATCAAATTGAGTTTAATACTTATTATTAGTATTTCGTAGTGTTTCCTTTATTAGTAAAAAATACTGGCACCTTTTCAGGTTAATGCAGTTCCGTGGCTTCTCTAGAGTGGTCCAAAGTTCGCTATTATTGGTCAATTTCTTTATACATTTGTAGGCAAGTTATCCATGGATTTGTATCGATAGACTGGGGAGGTTTTTTCACTCCTTTATTTTGAAACTATTTTTTATCTATTTTGCTGGTATATTTCGGGGGTTGTTTGTTGTATGGCCCAAATCAGTGGCATTCCTTCAGATGCATACGGTATCATTCCTTCACCTTATATTTTCATATAATCTCGCACATTCTAAATAATTTTAATATAGAAAATGGGTTCAACACAATCGTCGTGTTTGTTGTAAATTTGTATTATAGTTCTCGCTAAGAGTCCGCCTTACAAAAAGAAATATTGTTCAATATGCCAAATCAAATTTAGCACAGTCTAACCTATTCATGCCCACGACTTTAAATTTGTAGTTTATGGTATTTTTGATAATTTTATTTGATTGTCCAATAATATTTTTTATCTAAGCATAAGTTTGTTCATCAGAACGATGTTTTTGAATGAGTTTTCTTTTTCTGAAGTACAGTGATTAGACCAACACATTATTTAAATTCTAATAACGTGCTTCTAGAAAACTTCGCTAATTATAAACTACAGAAGCAACTACACACTATTTTACACTAAATGGTATAAAAATTGTTTGGACTTGTTTTTTTCAAGTATAATGAAAATGGTGCTATTATTTTGAGAGGTATCAATCTGATATCTTGTTTTTATAATCAAATTTATTGGAATATTCATGTTAATTTAAAATAAATGCATTCATTTCCTAAAAGACTATATTTTGAATAATGGAACTACAAAATTGTGAATAAAAATATTCATAAAGAAAAATACAAAGCAGCAACGAGTGAATGAGTGGTGCTGTTATTTTCTTCGCAGCTGTCTTTATTGTAAAAAGTCCATATGAAATTTCTCAATAAAAATTTACAAATAAAATATCAGTGTCAATAGCAACCATTTTTGAACTATTTAGGAGAATTATTACAACAATTAAAAACAGTAATTAAAACCATTATGAATCTTAATTAAAATTATGAAAATTTTTTTAATTAATTATAAACTTTTTTATAAATTTTAATAATTTTATTTTTTTATATTAACTAATTTTTAATTTGATATGAGCAAAATCAAATAAAAATTAGTTACTGTTGCAATTTGATAATTGAACTTGATTTATATTTTTTCAGCGTGTATTATATAATGTAGAAAAGTACTAAAGGGAATAAAGTGAAGAAGATATGAAACTTACATTTATGCATATAAAAATAACAAAAACAAAAAACAGAATGAATAACGTGAAATAATCCTTTAAGCTCTAAAAATTTTACTCATTTATAATCCCTTGGCAAATTGTAGAGATGACTTTTTACACTGCTATTGGGGGAAAAAAGGAAAATTTCTTTTATTTTATTTATATATATTTTTTTTTGCTTTTCATGTTTTCTTAAAATGTTGTATGCTACGATGATGATGCAACAGCAGCAGCAAGAACAGCGATTTGGTAAGACAAAGTTTTTTTGTGTGGAAGGTGATAAAAAGTTTTTGTTTTTTAGAAAAAACTTAACATTTTGGATAAGAATGAAAATATTTAAAATTTGTTTCTAACATTGAAAGACGGAAAGAGAAATAAAAATATTATTATTTTTTTTTGCTAAAAAATATTTAGATATTATTTTAAATGCAACACTGTGGGTTACAAGGAAGTAATATATAAATGATATTTTTAAAAATATTTTTTAAAACATTTTTAAAAATTATAATTTATTTCAAATATTTTCTACATTTTCTTTGCAGGAGAAAAGATTATCCCTAATCTGAAACAAAGGAATTATCTTTAAGTCCCTTACTATTGCCAATCATCATATTAGATATGTTACAAAACAAAATATACCAGAAGAATACGAAGGTTCTCGTCAAAACTGTAGTCGAGCAAGCACCCTAAGCTTTATAGTAGAAACTTCTCCTTATTGATCGCTAACAAAAAAATTTAGAATACCACCAGTAGAGTATGAATCACAAGGTCATATTTTCGCGAAATTTTGAGACAATTAACTTTATAAATAAATGTTAAATCGATATTAAGCCGATCAGAAGTTGCACATTTATATCCAAAGAATCGAACGAGTCCCACTCCAAAAATTTTCCTATTTAACTGTAATAATAGAAAAAATTTTTGGAATTAATTTTTTCAAACTTTTGTGGCTGAAGTAAAGAAACTCCCGAAGAAATTTTCCTGCTTTCAGCACCAACCAATTTAATTTTTTTATCCTCGAGGAAACGATGTTTCTATTTGCTGCGACATGAAATATTTGGATTGTTGCTAAAAGAGTAATACAGCTTGACTACCAACCTTTAAACATATTAATGCCCAAGTCTTAATGCAATATTAACTTTCATTATTTTCCTTTCCACTGTGCAATAAACTCCTTAATTTCTCTCTCCTCTTAACATAAATTCTCTATGAGACGGAAATTTAAAAAAAAAAAATATTTAAATCAATTTAAATAATTTATCAAATGTCACATCGTTATTAAATCAAATAGTATTTATTTTTAATAAAGTAATATTCACCCTATATTTAATTTAAATCCCTTTCTGATACCTTCCACCACCACAAGTGGTGATGAAGGTATATTTACTTTCTTTTTCCATGTGTAACACTAAGGAGGAACTATCTCAAACCCCATAAAGTATGTATATTCTTGATTCAAATCAAAATCTCAGTCGATTTAGCTATGTTCGTCTGTCTATGTGTGAAACATTCTCACGTCTAGAACAATTGTCGGAATTCAATAAGATTCGGCCACATTATTTCTTGTGTCCAAAGCAATTATCAAAAAAATAGATATAGTCCGATATCTTAGACAACCTCAAAATTTCGAAAGGGAACTTTTCTAATATTTTCAACAAAAGATAAATTGATTTAAGCAAAAATTTATTATATGTTCTTCATCGTTGAGCAAAAATCATACAAATCGGATCAATGGAAAAAATATGGGCTTAAATATTAAAAAAATTTAATAAACCCCATAATCCATGTGTGATATAGATCGCAATTTTTAAGATAATGTAATGAAATTGGTCATTTACATTTATTTTAATACAGTAAATTCAAACAAGAAACAAGATTGTCCCGGGATCATGATTTGATCTAGTTCCCATTATGGCCCTTTCTGAAATATGGTTTATAGCTTATAAAAGTCTTAAATATAAACGAATACTTTGAGATTTTGAAACAACTAATTTTTTGACTGTCTTAAACATATTATTTACTTTATTAATATTGGTCCATTTTTTGATATAGCTTCCATATAATGCCCTTTCCCGGTAAACGAATTTGACCTTATAAAACACTTAAATAAAGACCAAACCAATTGCAGTTGGGGTAGATGGTTTTTCTAACAATCTTTAATGTATATTGTTAGTATGAACAATCTTGGTCCATACTTTGCTGTAACTGCCATATAAGGCTCCTTCCCGGAAAATGGTTTTGTGCATATAAAACTACTAAATATAGATCAATTCTATTGAAATTCTACACACTTATTTTTCTAACTGTCTTAAATATATGTTATTAATCTGAATAAAAGCGGTCCATTTTTTTGCAATAGCTTCTACATAACGTCCCTTCCCAGAAAACGAGTTGAAAATATCTCTATAACTGTCTTTATTATATAAAACTCAAATTGACAATCATTGGTTATATTTGGTTATTACTCCTCTATAATCCCACTTCCTGGAATAAAATATGAAGCAATTCCATCGACAACTAGATAGTTGTTTCCATTATAGCGGTGGAGGGTATTTTAGATTCAGTAAAGTCGAATATATCATTCTTAATTGTTTTATTTTTTCTTTCATAATTTCTTCTTGTCGGAAATTATTAATTACTTTTTTGTACTTTTCCAAAAACTTGTTTCATAATCCAATTCGTTTTTTTTTTCTTTCTTTTCTGCCCTCACAAAAAATAAAATAATCCTATAAATTAAAATGGCAAATATTTTGCCAATTATTGAATTTTTGGAATTCGATTTTTGTTTTTTCTGCTTTTCACACCCACCACTTTTCCAACAGCTTCAGGCCATGTGACAATTTCGTTATCGCTTCGTTTTTACAAGCAATTTCAACAATTTATATATGAATCTCGGCATGGTAGAGTGAAAAGAGGAAATAAACGTAAATAAAAATAGGGAAAAAATAGCATCAGCTATGCGTAGTTTTTGCTCTTGAAATTTCATTTAAACGGCAAAAAGTGTTTAATTGAAATGTTTCTTTTTTTTTTTTGGTTCAAACTTTTCACTTCCTGTTTACTTAATCGGTAAAAAGGGGGAAGAAATCAAATGTGTTATTGAATTCCTATGTCATGTATATAAAAAGACATTGAAACATATTTCAATATGAAAAATAGGCATTGATAGCGAAATATTGTAGACGAAATAGTTAAGTAAATATAACCCAGTTGACATATAAGGAGGGCGATTGAATTTTTTTAACAAACTATTTTAATAAAAACGAAACCAATTTACTTAAACTTGAATTTTTATTTGATTGAAATTTTTATTACAATTTCCAAAAAATATATATATTTTTAAAGCTTTCAAAACTCGTGATGAAAATTTTCCATTAACGTTTTTAAAGTGCTTTCTGCCTTTTTGCTCGAACAGATAATTCAGTTCTGTCTGCAATCTACCTCTCTTTTGGACACCTTTTTCAGCTCTTTAATAAAGGTCTAATATCTCTTCACTGGATTTAGTGCTGGACAGTTTTGAGGATTTGCCTCTCTTAGGGAAAAAATAATTGGAATCATTATGAAGCCTGTGGAATGGAAGCGGCCTTATTTCCTTAATGAAAATTTCGGTATTTATAGAGTCCATTGTAACAAAAGATTATCTAATTTTGACGCAAATGCATATTGCTGGCCATACCACTTTAACTTTTAGGGGAAAGTTTGGTTCTTAACTTTTTTTAGCATTCCCTCGAGCATCAGCAACATAAAATTTTTGACACGGAATTTGCGAAAATCTGCTAGAACATACGTTTCGTCATCCATTAGACAGAAAGAATATTCTTATAGTAAACTTAACTTCAATTTCTGTGCTCTTTTTGACCCTTAAACTTAGAACTGCATTCCTGTCATGTATCTTTTGAGTTTTGTATGTTTGTTTGTTAACCTGCACTAGCATTAACTTTTCGTATCAAATAGTCCGAGCACTAAGGTACCAGATGTGTTGGAAGGTCTTTTGAAAAAAATTATATTTATTTGGTTTTAGAGACTTTTCTTTATTAATCAACGAAAAAAATTTACGAAGTTTAATTATGCAGAAAATATTTAATATATATTGTCTTAGTATGCATTCTTTACATTTTAATCAGATTAACTAATTATTTAATAATGGGTTAAACGTTTAAATGAAAAAACATGTATGAAAATTTTCTATCCCTGCAACAAATATATAAAATTTTCTTATCCGATGCCATAAATAGACACTGCCTAACAAATGATCCATGTAAACAAAGTTCAAAATCATTCTATCCTACAGCATATAACATTAGACTGCTTTAAGTTGATTTAGTTAAAATATTATGAATTTCATAAATTAAATTCATATTGAAATAAATACTTCAACCACTATCATTTTAGAAGTAATTGTAAGAACGATATACAATACTTAGTTTGTATATTAAAAATCTGAAAACTTTACCAGATATGCGATATTTGGATAAGAATCCTCTGTGTCCTATCCAAAAAGTTTATGATCTCTAAAATATTGCTTTTAACTTTTCCTAAAATTTGGTCGTTTCAAATGGGAATACAAAAGCACTGTATGCAATCTAAAATGTTTTGTAGCACTTTTGCCCTTATAAATAGAATGACAAACTTAATATATTCATCACTTGTGGTGATAAGGGCATAATGAAAAACTGAATGAAAGAAATATCTTTTATAAGGTCATATATTCATTAAATTAGTAATACGTATAAAAGAAAATTAGGTAATTGTTTATATTTCTATAGAATCGGTCTATATTTCAGAAACTCTAAGCCGAACCCCTTTGACTCGCTAATTGATACAGATTAATACAAA
>PYHX02000158.1:49368862-49391709 GCA_004302925.2 Cochliomyia hominivorax
GGGTACACTAACTTTATCATTCTTGTGTAACGCAGAAGGAATCATCACAGATGAATATAATGTTTATATTTTTTGGAATTAAATCCGATTCAGAGACGGTTTAAAATTTGCCCGTCTGTATATTTTTTGCACACTCTCGTCCACAATAATTGACAGAACTAAATGAAATTTGGCCTGAGTATTTTTTATAGTCCTGGGAAGTTTCTTGTTACAAACCAATAAAATCGATTTAGTACATTGAAAGAAATAAAGAGATATCTGAGGCAACATCTAAGTTCAATCGAAAAACTTTCCTAAAATTGTCAATTTTAAATATTGCAAATTACAATGAAATTTTGTTATACTAATAAGTATATATAAAAGTATAAATGTAGTAGAAAAAAGTATAAAAGCCAAAAATATAACTAATTAAGTGTTTGTGTGTTATATTTAAGAAACACTTTTATATATTGTATATGTTTTGTATGTATGAGTGAGTGTATGTACAAAACATTCACCCTCTTCTTCTTTCTACCATTTGTGGAAGAGGGTTTTGAAGATTCAGCATTGCCGAATATTTAGTTTTTTACTTGTTATAATTTATTTGATTCCTTGATTTTAATTTCCTATTTTTAGTCATTTTCACCTGCACACTTTTCACCTTGATATTTGTCTTAATTGGTGATTGAAAAAATACTTGTACACAACGAATACCTACAACAGAAGTTTTCCAATTCATAACTTTCTTTACTTTATTAAATAAAGTCCAAATAAATTTCATTAAAAGAAAATGTTAAAACAGTTTGGTACAAACTTTTGAATAGTTTTAAAATATTTATTCAATGAAAAACTTATTCAAGAGAAATTAAAAAAAAAAATACTTGAAAATTGATGGCAATTAAAATGTAAAATTATGACTATAATGCCAAAAGTCTAGTAATTATATAGAAATTAAAATTTGGCCAAAATAGTAAACCACAAATGAACCGCAAATATAATTTTATAATAATAAATTATGGAATAAAAATTTAAATGCGATATTGAAAAAAACTAATGTAATTAATGTGCTAAATATGAATAAAATGGTTTAATAAAGAGCAAAAATTAGGAAGGATATTGACAATTTATAATTTATGAAATTTACTATAAAATGCTTGTTCTATTTGTTGTTAGGAAATTAAATTTCGTTAATCTAACAAACAGGAAATTGGAATTTCATTTAATTGCACGTAAACATATTGCAAATATGAATTAATACGTGATTTATATTCAAATTACGTATTATAAATGTCTGGTAATGATTTTTATTTTGTAATTAATATTTAATCATATTTTAATTATTTTATTGTTTATAACTGTCAGTTTATACAAAATCACATATTTTATTTATAAATTTATTTATGAAACATTCACCTTTAATACCAAATAAAAAGAAGAACAAGTAAGAATACTATATCCGGCTTTTCCGAATCTTCAAATTCTCCATCATGAATGCTTACTTTATTCACACTCAGGCTATTATGCAATATAGTGGACATACACACATGCATATACAATCACAAACGTTTACAACATATAAAAAAGTTTGTAACGTGATTTTGTAGTCATCTGAGGCAGTTAAGTCGCGTCCAGAGAATCGATTTCAATACTGGCTGCATAAACTTTCACGAAACGGTTCCCTCTGAATCGTTGATTTTCACTAGCTGGATGTCCACTGGATCATTGATTATTAAATTACTCGAGACTAATTCAAAATAATACAATGGTCTTAAGTCTAAAATACAATATTCGGGGTAAGTAAAACAGTTATCTGAAGTCCCTGTGCCAGAAACATTTCAGCCGAAGCCGCTGTGCTAAAAAAGTCAGCCGAAGCCATTGCGCTAGATACTTCTCTGACAATCGGGACGGAACCGAGTCTCAGAAATGCAGTGACTAATCTAACAATATAAAGCAGTAGCCTACAAAGAGACAGAAATTTTCAAAGGCGTGGTTTTGTTGGATAATTTTTTAAATACACTGAAAAAACGTTCAGCGAAATATGGATACACAAACACAAAATATAGAAATTGCCTTCTGCCGGCTGCTGATATAAAGTGTTTCGCAATAAAGACAAATTATCTTGTTAGCTTAGCTGTCTTAGTTCGCAAATTTACTCCGGGCTTGATTCGCAACTACATCAACTAAAGTATGAGTACTGATTCAGAAATTATTATTAACTAAATGAGAATTATAATCGTTAGTTTTATTTACAACACAAACTGTTTTCTGATTAACAATAATGTTGATGCAGTTATATCAGCTAATGGAAAGAATAGGAATAACAGTGATTCAGACTATTAAAAAACTTAACATTGCTACAAGTTTTACTTAAATATAGTACAGAAACATTTAAAAAGTCATAAAATTTGTTATATTTTTGGCCATAACTTTTTTCTACTGAACATATTTTAATAATTTTAGACTAATAATGAAGTCCATATAATTTAATATTATGACAAAAAATTTTATACTAGTTTGTCGATTAATAAATGACAGTTCTTTTCCAAAGGCCTTCGCTTGTATTAAGAGGTTGCTTCAGATATCGGTCTATATATATTAATATGATAAACTGATTTTGCTGGGTTAAAGTAGAGAATTTTTCAATACTGTAGCAAAACCTAAGGCCAAATTTCATTAAGAATATATATACATTGAGAATATATATACATTATGGAGGTGAAATGAATCCTTCATCAACATTTATTGTGGTGGAGGGTATAAAAAGCTTCTTACGAATACCAGATATAAGTTATTTTTAATTACTGTCTAATATTCATCATACGTCTTCTTTTATCTATCTTGAAATCTTTTATTAATTACTTTGATATCTCCACCACTCCACCAATTTTATACTAACAATTAATCTTCAATGCTGCCCACATTGTTGAACAGCAATTTTTGCCAATTTCATACACACGTGCTCAAGTATGTGCGTTTTCTGCTGCTTCGAATATAAAATGTAGAAATAAAGTTTTCGTAGTTGGGAAATTTGTTGAACACAAAAGGTAAATAATGAGACAAATTAATGTCTGGCAATTAAGTTAAATGACAATAAAAGACTATTTTCTTTTTCTGTTTGGAATTTCTGTAACTCACAATACACTACTAATAGACGGGTGTCGTAGTGAAAGCATTTCTTTGAAAAGAAAATTAACAAAATGTCAATATTAAAACGTGTGCAAAAATTTACAAGACATTTTGGTGAAGAATTCCAAAACGTGCAAAATATATCCATGTCGATACTTAATTGTTGGATAGAGATGCACTTTTAAAAAGAAATAAAATATATTAAATATTTAAAGAAACAATATTTAAGAATTTTTTAAAGGGTCTTGTAAGCTTGAAGTCTGTTTCTAGGATAAGTTGGAACTATAACAACATACATATATTTAATTCATTATTAATTAATTGTGCGAATTTTAATAGAAGAAGTGTATATTGAAGAGTTTTATTAGCTTGAAACTCGATTCCTGGAAGGGGTCTTACATGGGTGCTATAACCAAACATGAACAGAAATTGATCAATTTTATAACACATATTCTTCTTGAAAAAGTTAGAAAAGTCTTTTTCTGATTTTTGAGGTTTTCTAAATTATCAGATTACTCAGATAACTTTTTTGTTTCAAATTGAAAGCTGCTTAGGACAGCAATATTATCAAGTTTCATTTCAGTAATATTTTCTACGTGTGAAAATGTTTCCAACAGGCAGACGGACTCAGCTAGATCTTAGGGTTTTACATGATTCCTTGGCGTTACACACGGAATGTCAAAGTAGTCAAGAAATAACTTTGCCGACTTCCAATATAAAGGGTTTGAATTTAAGAGTTTTATAATCTAAAAGCCCAATTTCGGGAGGGGTAAAATAATGGCCCTAGCATTATCCAATTTTCGTGATTTATTCTCATACCAAAGTTAACATTTATGACAAAGCGCAGAAAGTTATATTTAAAATTTGGACCTACATATCACTGAGATTTTTTAATGTATCAAAATTTTACAGATATTAATATATTTATAGGTTTCTTCTATTATATTGATCCGATTTTGATGACTTTTGATATGATAGTGAAGTGACTGTATATTACATGTTAAATTCAGT
Organism: Cochliomyia hominivorax; assembly: GCA_004302925.2. Classification (NCBI taxonomy): domain Eukaryota; kingdom Metazoa; phylum Arthropoda; class Insecta; order Diptera; family Calliphoridae; genus Cochliomyia; species Cochliomyia hominivorax. Next base: position 49,372,979 of record PYHX02000158.1, read on the forward strand.
CTTATTTTATTTTCTTTTTATTAAAAAATTCAGTCAAATCAGTTTATAACTTCTATACTATTGGATCGCAAACAGGAGTCTGTCTAGGGTACAAGACCAAATTATTATTCAATGTATTCGGAATATTAGTGTATGCTTGAGAATGTTTCCAACAGACAGAGCAATATAACAAAGTCAACTCAGATTTTGACTTTATACAGGAATGTATATATTTCATAGGACCTTAGAGTAATCCCTCTTAGAGATACATAAGGAATGACAAAAGGTATAAAAACGAAAAGAAATTAAAGTGTCATTTCATTTCAAATGTCGCATTTGATTTGTGATTTAGTTGCACCAACGGTATCACTGTCAAGAGTTACTAATTTTGTGTAATATTTGCGCTTGGGACAAAGCCTATTGAAATTGGTGATCGATTATATACAAGTAACTTACATTCAAACGTCCTGCTGGTATACAGTTTTAGGTTAATAAATGCCAAGTAAATAAATGTTTGAACTAAATTTAAATGTTTATAAATTAATTTTTAATTTTCATAACAAATTTCAAGAGGATCGGGTAGATTCCACTCCGAAATGCGATTATATTCCTCCTACTATACTATTTGAAATCTGTAAAGCAAAAAGTAATGTAGCAAATTTAACATAAATCGGTTGATAATTTAATATTCACCCGCTTCAGAAAACAAATTTATAAAATTGGGCTTTTAAGATGACATGACCAGCGTTATCGTTGAGATTAAAAAAAAAAAAAACCGGACAAAAAGGTGATTTTTGAAAATAAAGTCGCACCTGGAAGGTGATATACGGAACAAAAGTCGCAGCAGATTTTATTCGCTAAAAATTAACACTTTTTGAATAATTCGTAATGATAAATTTGCTCTGCACCCGTTTAATGTTGAAATAATCTTAAATATGAACCAATAATTAGTTTTTCTCTTAAATTTAACATTGTTTCGATTTCCATTATGATTTCGAAGAAGTTCTAAAATTTATTTTTTCTTTCATAATTTTTAAAAATTTATTTGTTTTGTTAAAGTCGCACGCAGTTGAAAAAATCGCAATTTGCGACTAAAGTCGCACCAGCGGTAACATTAGACATGACGCTTCCAAAGTTTTGTTCCAATATAGGTTTCTTTACTTAATTCAATGAATTGCAGATTCAACACCTAACTTTCACCAATAAAGTCATCCTATATAAGCCAATCTGGTCATATGACATCCAATTATGATGAATAACTAGTTAAATCAGTTTCAGCATTATACAGAGCGCCGTAGTATAGATCTTTAACTGCAGAAAGAGAAGTTCCGCAAATCTTGAAAAAATTCATTGTAAAATTGCGTTATCATCCAAACTCACTTGTCATACTTCTAGTCGTAGAATAAAATATACCCTCTTATTCCTTCCTCCTATAACTTTGCTTCCACTGATAATTTTGGAAAGATATAAAGTTCATATAACTTTATATTATGGCTAAATCTGACCCTAATTTATCGATTTCTTTTTTCTTTCTTTACAATTAGAACTATAACAATATATATATAATTATTAAGCGGTCTGATATGATTCCTTCTTAGCGCTACACACGGAATGATAAAGTTATTAAAAAGTCTTCAACACTTGTAGTGGTGGAGGGAATAAAAATATTCTTCTCTGTTGTTATACCCTACACTACTGAATATGGTTGGAGAATTTCGCGATTTTCTTAATGCTGGTAACATGCTGAAAAAATTCAGTTAAACCCACCTCTTAGTATACATTTTTGGAATCATTTTCTGTCTGTCTGGCTGTTCATGTAAACGTTGTGAACTCTCTACAGGTCGCAATTCTTCAGATATCACAATGAAATTTGCTACGTGGTATTATTTTTGACTAAGGACTAAACATATTGAAATTGAGCATATTTATTACAGCATTTCGTACCTCCCATACAAATATCCAGGCAGAGTGCGGTTTTAATATCATAAAAGTCCTGAATATAAATTGATTTTAATAAAATTTGGCAAAAATAATTGTATGAAAATCTAAAACGATGTAACAAATTACACGAGTTTCGGTCCATTGCTTCTCATAACTCCCATACAAGCTCCCTTACAAATATCACTTTGAAAGACATAAATCTCACATATACTTTTGTATTATAACAATATCTGGTCTAATAAATATAAAAAAATAAAATGAATGTAATCAAAAATCGATGTGCTAAATCATACTAGGTTCGATCCATACTTTTTTTTTCTACCTCCCATATAACCACTCAGGACCAAAATTCATTTTCAAACTCCTAAATTTCACATAAATGTTATTTTCACATTTATTTTTGTAACTTCAATTTATAACCAACGTTGTGGTGTAGGGTATATTTAATAGTCGGTTTTGACCGACTCTAACATGTTTTACTTGTTTCTTTTTTTAAATAAATGTATAATAAAAATATGCTGGGAATGCCATTCTTATGTGAAAGTCCACTACCAGTTTTAATTCAAAACTTGTCAATGTTATAGGTCAATCTTCTCCTATTTGAAAAATTTGGCATCGTATTATGGTTCAACCATATTTCATTTTTAGCATTATTTAGATTTTTTCAACTGATCTTAGTTTAAGAGTTCTCCCATATTTAAATTATATTCTATATTTTTGTTCTCTTTTTCCAAAAAAGGACATATGCAAATAGTATCTAAACATTATCTCCATAGCTTTTTTTGTTTTTGTCTTTTTATATAGACTAACATTTTTATTATGTTAAACTCTCCATTAGGCAATTTTTACAGATGATTAACTTTGATATTTTCCAGAGTTCATTTCCGTTTCATTGCATATTTTCTATGTAAATGTATAAAATTTGGCAGTAAAATTTTGGTAATAGAAAAGAAATAAATACAACAAAAAAAGGCAGATGCAACAGTAATGATGATATACTGCAGAAATTAGAACATAATACATATTTAGAAAAAATATATATGAGATAAAAACTGAAAAAGGGTTCATTTGGATTTGCATTGAACTTATTTTTTGTCAAAAATTAAAGTTAATGTTTTTGTAAATGTGGCTTTTTTGAAAATTATTTTAATTTTCATTAAAGAAAGAAAACAGATTTGTTCCAAAAATTAAACCATATTGATTGACAAGAAAATATTAAGTTTCTTCTTTGTAAGAAGATTAGTAACAAATTCCTTAAGCATTTTCTTTTGTAACATAACAAACTTTATATTGACAAACTTTTCTTTAAATATGGATTTTATTTTTATACGAAAATTAAAGAAAAATATTGTTACAAAAATAAAAGTTTCCAGCAAAATCATGTTTAGTAAGAAAATCAAGCATGTGACATGATTAAAATTAAAAGAAAAATGAAATCGTTTCAAACTAAACTTCTAAATTATTGTAAAGAGGATTTAAAAAAGAAATTAATTCTCTTCTTAGTAATGAAATGTATTAGATTTAATACATGTATCATTGAGTTTAAGTATATAGTTTAAACGCAACCAATAACTCAGGCGATTTGTTGCCTATAGCAACAATTGATTTGGCTGAGTATGAGTATATTTGCTTACGAAAAAGATAGTGGAATATTTGCCGCTAATAAGACAATTAAAATGTCTATGACCTAAGGAAAACTGATATTTATGAGCTTTGGCTAAGATACTTTAGACGTGGGTAAATGATAGTCATAAATTGAACAATACTAATAATCTTTGCTATAAACAAAAAAGGAAGTTATTGTGGGTCAGAAACTTTAAGATATTGTTAGTAAAAAAATGTTTGTAAAAGTTAATTTTAGTCTGTTAATTTTAGTTCAGTTCTACTTCACTTTTAGTTCAGTTCTAATTCAGTTCCAGTTCAAGTCTAGTTCAGTTATAGTTCAGTCCTAGTTCAGTTCTAGTCCAGTTCTTGTTCAGTACTTTTTCAGTTCCAGTTCAGTTTTAGTGCAGTTCTAGTTTAGTTCTAGTTTAGTTCTACTTCAGGTCTGGTTCAGTTCTAGTTCGTTCCCAGTTCAATTCTAGTGCAGTTCTAGTTTAGTTCTAGTTCAGTTCCAGTTCAAGTCTAGTTCAGTTCTAGTTCAGTTCTAGTTCAGTTCCAGTTCAGTTCTAGTGTAGTTCTAGTTTTAGTTCTACTTCAGGTCTGGTTCAATTCTAGTTCAGTTCCAGTTCAATTCTAGTGAAGTTCTAGTTAGTTCTACTTCAGGTCTGGTTCAGTTCTAGTTCAGTTCCAGTTCAGTTCTAATTCAGTTCAAGTTCAGTTCTAGTTCAGTTCTAGTTCAGTTCTTATTCAGTTCCGGTTCTGTTCCAATTCAATTTTTATAGATTTCTTTATAAGCTAAGTTCCTTTACCATAACCTTAGTGACTTAATAACTATTACACCGAACGCGTGTTATTGAGTAAAGATTATTGAATATCCAACCTTTAGAATTCTTGTATAAATAAAACTTAATTTCTAATAAAAATTGTGATAATTACCGAAGAAGGAGTGACAAAGTACAAACGACTGAAATAAAAACAAAGATATTAGGGAAGTCCACAACCAAATTAATAATTTGAACCTTTACCAGAAGTGAATTTCTTTATTGAAACCAGATTGAAGTTTCCTTAATGCGACCTTAACTTTAAAAATACACAATGAGAAAAGCGTAAAAATTCATTGGCAATAATGATTATTGTATAACAAGCCAGAGTACAACATAGAAAATCGCATAAATACGAGAAAAGTATATAACCAATACAGCTGTTAACAAATGTTTACTTTAGGGGCAATAAAAAAATAGAAGCAACCTTTTTATGCGACAACAGAATACAAAAAAGGATACAAGTTTTCTACCAGGTGAGAGATGATTGTTAACTGTGATAATATTAGGGCTTAATACTATAAAGTCATAGAGGGGGTAAAAGACCAGAATAGTTGCAATTTCTCTAATGGCCACTAGTTCAAGTATTTTACTCTTTATGTAATTTTGCTTCTTATATTATTTCTGTAGTTGTGTTACTTGTGAACAACTTGAGTCACGTTATGTTTTTTGCTTTTTATAACATTCTGTAAGACTGTTTATTGGCGTAAGTGTGTAAATGTAAGAATTGGTATTCATATGTTTATGAGGATGGATAAAAAAAGTTGTATCAGTTACCCCCAAGAATAAATAATAGTTAATGCTATTTTCAGAATACAAAAACTATTTTTTCACGCTCCAAAATACAGTTTTATATATATATATATATATATATATATATATATATATATATATATATTATATATATATATATATATATATATATATATATATATATATATATATTATATATATATATATATATATATATATATATATATATATATATATATAACGTCGCCATTCTAAGTCAAATCGGAACAAATTTATATTGTTCTTTCGTGACGTGAAACCTGTTACATTTTGTCCTCAGATAGTTTTTAAATCCGGCATCATCTTCTATTACTCTGGCACTTCGGATCCTTCCCCCTATGGTGTTACTATTTATATGTCACCTTTTAGGTCACAGTAAGATAAGTTTAACAATATTTCGGATTTTTCGTACATAAACGAATTTGTGTCGATTTTGTTATACAATGTAACATTTTTTAAATAATTTTTTTTGCTTGTTAATATAGTAACCTGTACCAGCAGCCCCAAAATGAAATAATAGTAACAGTCATCCACTATAAAACTGTTTTTGTTTTATGTATGCATCGCCACTTAAAGTCCGATCGAAACAAATTGTGTATCGTTCTTGTTCTATTGATTAAAAAATAATTTTTCATTTATGGTCGAAAAAGCCAAATGTTTTAAATATTTATATTTCTATGTCGTAAAACGCAATTTTCTCCACATAGGAGTACAAGCCCCTTAGGGGGAAGGATCCGAACTGCCAGAAATGAGTAATGGAAAATGATGTTAGATTTAAAAACTCTCAAAGACAAAATGTAGCTGGTATCAAATCATGAGGAACAATATATAATTAGAATGGTGGCGCTATATACAAAACACAAAAAGAGCTGTATTTTGGGGCGTGTCAAAAAATAATTATTGCATTTCTGTAGAAAGCATCAACTATTCTTGCGTTTTAGAGGGTGGCAGGCACAACAAGATTTTTTAACGTGGAGACCGACCCACCCTAATTTATATGTATGTAGATATAAATGTGTAAAAGTCCCTACAACAATTGTAATGTTTAAACTTCCAGGAGTCCTTAAATAGTTGTGTGTATAAATATCGTTCACTTAAGTGTATTCATATTTGTTTAATATTTAACATTGGCGAAATGAAATTCTATTGAGTTTGTATTACAACTTAAAATGTAATTGATTAACCGATGACAGTGTATATAGGCTGAAATGAACTCATCGCAGGAGTTCAGTAGACGATATAGACTTCAAACCAAAGCATTTTATCTAGAAATACCCCAATATAAGAAAGATATATTTATTTATCTATCTATCTATCTATCTATCTATCTATCTATCTATCTATCTATCTTTCTATCTATCTATTTATCTATCGAGTTTAGGGTCTAATATTACCGGTTTATAACCATTTTCCACATTCTTTCTATTTTCAGATAGTTCCACTTTTGTTTTTTTTAACTAAACAAGAGCAAAAGAAAAAATTATTTTGTTGTCTGCTTCAATTGTTTGTTTAACAAAAGTTGTTTTCTTCATTTCCACAATTTTTTATCCTAAAGGAAAAACGACTTCCGTCTTTTTCAACTAATGCTTTTTTTTTCAAGAAGAAGAAGAAGTAAGAAGAAGAAGAACACAAACTACAACTGTGATATGTTGTAATGATTGTTGTCATTGTTGCTGTTATTGTTAGTGCTCCTGTATGAGTTTATACATGTAAGTTCATTGTATTTGTGGTTATTATGTTATTTGTATGTGTGTCTTATGGTTTTTTTTGAAAATTGTCTGTCATTGTATTGGTAAACAATGTATTTGAAGTGTTTTACAAACAGAGATTTACAATTAAAAATAATGAAAAGAACATTAACAATTGCTTCAAATCACTTGAAATATTTATTTTTTTATTAAAAAAATGTTGTGTTAATTTAAAATTAAATGGTTTCAAAATCAAATAACTAGAAAATTGGAAAATAGTTTTTAAAGTTATTAAATTTAAGTGTAAATAATGGAATATAATAAATTTAAACAAAAATATCTTTCACATTAAAAAATAGTCTGTTTTGACAGGTGTTTATGCACGTTAACAATGATATTGAACAATATATATTTGTCTATACATCCATTTAGATTTCATTGGAGCTACCTTAATTTGTACATTATCCTTAGGTTTTATTTAAAAAATAATATCTTTCCATGAGATTCCTAACTAAAAGATAATATTTTTCTTTTATATCACATGTAGTAGAAATTTGTCTTAGCATCAATAGTTAAACATCAAATTGGAAAATCGTCATATTCATTATATTGCAGATATTATATGGTACCTTTATTATACAATATATTACCATAAGTAGTGGAAGTATATACGTTTCACAGAGGTTTTTCTTCAAATAAAAAAAATAATGGTAAACTTATATATAAACACCGATCAATTCAGAGTCATCTCAGGGAGCTTTTTAGCACTATTGCTATATGACGTATATTACAAAAACTTTTGTAAAATTTGAACAAATACTTTAAATGAAACCGTATTATTCAAGAATATGATCCTATTCTATGAAGCTTAAATCTCAATTTCAATAGGAGGCCCTTACTGAGGAGCTAAAATAAAATATAATCGCTGATATTATTAAAATTCCCAACACATAAATGTATACATATCATAAAAGCTCGAAATTATTATTACCAAATTTAATTTAAAATTTGATTTTAAAGATTTTGGGCATGATTTTTACATTAAAATTAATTTTCTGTTATAAAACTCTTAAATAATTTTGATATGCAGAGAATAAAGGTGGAATTTTTACCTGAATTTACTCCTAAACAATGCCATCTTAAAAAGAGTTCCAAATATAATTTGTGATTAAATAGTACATAAAAATCTATTATATATAAACCCTTCTAATTCTGATTCATACTTTAATACAGGGCACTCGAAAACTATACCATACATAAGCATCCAATTTGTTCGATTTTGTCATCAGGGTTAATAAACTTTGTATTACATCCAATTTTATTCCATTATCTTAATAAGATAGGGTAATGGTCAAATATGGGTTAAAGAAGGAAACTATTGGCATAATGAAATGCGAAATTTTTCGGTTACATGGTTAAATAATAGTATCAAACATACATTTACATCAATAAAACTTTCAAAATTTGTATTATCTCTTACAATACCAGGATTTACTTGCTGAATCAAAGTTTTAGTCACAATTGCTTTCTTTCTAAGGTTTTTCATATTGACTTTCTGATGAATTCAGTATTTTTCTTTCCGTCAGTTGGGTTTTTATTCTGGCGGAATTAAATTAACTTTCGACCAGCGAAATTCATCTCAAAGAAAACTTAAATTATTCAGAATAAATTTCTTCCTTTTCCATGCAAAAGTTTGAAAAAAAGCATATTTAATATCTTATATTTTAAGCTTAACAAATTTTCCTTCTTAAATTAAATTTCAAAGAAAAATTTCTTTTAAAAACTTGCTAAATATGATTTTTTTCAACAACAACAACAACAACAACAGAATCAAAAAAATATAAGTAAAAACACAACAATAATTACATCAGTTGTTACTTATTTTATAAAGTGCCATTTAACTCGTTAAATGGCAAAGAACCAGAAGTAATAGAGAATCTTAAGGAATCCTGACAGTTTTCAACAGCTTAATAAACAACACCAACAAACACAACAAAATATAACAACAATTCTAATAACCAAGAAAGAGTAAAAAGTGAAAGAGTGAAAAACATTAATAGAAAAAGGTTCGACGTAAAAGAATTCACTCCAATGATAGTCTTCATTCGTGATGATGATGGTCATGTCCTTTAAGTGCTTATTTTTTATTAACGACTCCTTGAAAACAAAAGCAAATAAACTTAATTGTATTTATGAAAAAGAACGAAATAAAAAATAAAATATGAAAGGATATCAACTGTTTTGATGAAAATTTATAAAAAATGAAAGATTTAATAAAAAAATGGTCACTTAAGAAGTTTAGAAAAAAATTAAGTTTGTTTCTATTTTATTGTAAATAAAAAATCTTCACAAGTTAACATATTTTTTAGATTTATATAAGGTTTTGCTCTTTTATCAAAGACTTAATTAATGTCATCATCTTTTAGCGAATTGTCAAAAGCTAATTGTTTAAAGGACCTTTAAAAATTATCACAATTAAAACAAATTTGTTCAAATTAACAAGGATTAAAAAAGAAAATAAATATATTTTTAGTTTGGGTATCATAAGGATTTTTGCGCTTTAGTGATTGATGTAACAGAAGAAATACCTGGATGTATTTTTGTCCAGTATTTTAAGGACCTTTCAAGATTAATGTAATGAATTAAGAACATATTATTTTTCATAACCTTCACCACCATAAGTGGTGTTGGAGGATATGTATTTGAACTTTTTCATTCCGTGTGTGACACCAAGAAGGATCATGTCAGACCTCAGTAAGTACATATATTCTTGTATCAAATCAAAATCTGAGTCTGTCTGTCTGTTGGAAACATTCTCACGCCTAGAATAATAGTCCAAATTTTAACAACATTATTTATAACTTAAAACCAGCTTTGTCAATTCGTCAGCAAGATATTTATAGACTGATATCTGAGACAGCCACAAAATTCTAAAAAAACTTTACTAATTTTTTCAGTTTAAGGTAAATAGATTTCAACAAAACTATAAAACATAATTATATGTTCTTCATCACCGCGCAAAAAAAATCGGATCAATAAAAAATTTATTAGCTAAAATATTCAAAATTTTGATACACTCCAAAATATGTGTGTCATATGGTTCCCAACTTGAAGAAAATTTATTGAAACTTGCTGTATATATTTATTTTGCACAATAATAAACCCAAAGAAACAAGATTGTGCTGGAGTCATTATTTGACAATATAATGTTCCTTCCCGGAATATGGTTTTTAGCTTATAAAACCCATAATTATAAACAAATTCTATTGAAGTTTGGCAGAATTAATCTTCTAATAATCTTAATCTATTTATTTTATTAATAATATAAATTAATTAAGCTCACATATAACGCCATTCCGAAAAAAGGGGTTTGAGCTTATAAAACACTTAAATAAAGTCGATTCCTTTATATTTCGTCATACTGATTTTTAACTATTTTAATTTGAACAACTTTAGTCCGTATTTTGCTATAGTTCCCATATAAGGCCCCTTCCCAAAAACAGTTTTGAGCCTATGAAATCATCACGATTATTTTTCTGTATTGATTCTTTCCTGGTGAATATCGGTCCATATTTTACCACATCTGCCAGTTAAGTATCGTTATTGAAAAAAAAAAACTAAACTTAAACTTTCTGAATTGTTATATATAAATCCAAAAACATTTAGAATAGCATTTTTCATTCTAAAATTTCTTTATTTTTGGTCTGAATTAAGATATTGATCTCAAACTTTTCTTGTTTGAAACTACTTTTGTTTTATAATTAAATGAAAAACGCATATAAAAACATCCAAATACTTTCCGATGTACGCTTAAAACTCACTCGAGATCTCTGAAAATGAAAAAAAAAAAAAATCAAATAGTAATGGTTCGAATAGCATAGGAGATACGTGGAATTAAAACAGTCTTTTTGACAAAAGGAGTTGAATTTCAGGAATTGGAAAACAAACAAACAAATTGTGATGCCCGTGATAACCTTTAATAAATCTAACGTACTAACTAAGGCCATACCGTAAGTGTCGGTAACCAGGCTTTCAGAAGAATAAAGCTAAGCTCCTCTATTAAGTCAAATTTTATATGAATCCAACTAGCTGATGAAAAGTGTGTGTATACAGACCTAAATAAATGTAGATAAAAATTCAATTTTTGTTTTTTCCCCTTTTTTGAGAACACAAGGAATTAATTTTAATGAATAAATAATTATTTTTAACCATTAATTATTTTAATACCATTCATGAAGCCTCTTTGATTATTTGATCATTATTCAAATCCATTCATCCGATCAAAAGTTACAGATTCTTTAAAAAATCAAATTTGCCTCATGCAGTTGAAGTCGGGTCAGACGATCTCTAGGAAACTATGTCGAAGGTAATCGATCGAAAGAGCGTAATGAAAAATACGGCAATTTTCAGAAAATTATAATAAAAATTGCGACAAACCAGGCACACAGGTTTTATGTATTTCATCCTATAACTTTTCTTCTATAGATCTGATTTTGATGATTTTTTCTACGATGATTAAGAATATATATAACTGTATGATATAGTTTTATTTTTGATTAAATCCAGTTATATTTTGTTGGAAAATTTACAAAAAATATTTTTCGGAATTTAAAGGTTATCTCAGATATCGGTCTATATTTTTTATAGCTAGTTTTTAATAGGAAACGGCTTAGGGCAATACAAAACCATGTAGCAAAATTTCATTGAATTCTAGTTTCTATTCTATGCATGAGAATGTATCAAACAGACAATCGGACATAGTTAAATCGACTCAGGTTTGATTTAATACAAGAATATAAATATTTTATGAGGCCTGAGATAATCCTTTCCTAACGTTACACACGGAATGAGGAGGGTATAAAAAAAACAGGCTTAATTCTAAGTTCAACTTTTATACGAAAATTAATTTTTCCAAATTTTTTCCTAATTTTCTATTTTTTTATAAAACAAAATTTTGTTCTAAACTTTTTTAGACATTTTCTTATAAATAATATTTTGTTGTAAAATTAGCAAAAAAAAGTTACAACATGTTAATTAATATAAATTCAATTAATCACATAAATTATTACACACATCAACAAACATTGTACGACATGGTCAAATAGCGTATAAAACATTAAGCTAACAAAAATACGTATTTATATGAAATCATTGAACCAAAATCTAGAAAATATTTGTTAAAACACAAATCAAACATGTTACGCCAACAATTTAATATAAATAGCAACTTAATTTTAATTTTCTAACAATTTCTTATAAATTGGCAAGATGAACATACAAACAATTTTGTTTCGAGTGCAAAAAATATATATATTCCACAACATGATGAATATGTGTAACCAAATCAAACATGTTGGATAGTAATAATTATTCATAGACAACATGTGTATTGTTTGAACAATCTGTACATTTTTGCAATCAATAATTTAGTATAAACACAAATAATTTTAGGTGGTTTTTGTTTGAAACATGTTGTGAAATAAATACAAAAAGGCGCATGCGCGTTTTTCATAATACCAAATAAAATAGCAGCTGTATTAAAGCGAATGATCATGTTATTTACTTATAGGCAATTAGTTGAAAATAAAAACTTTGTTGGTATTTATAGTAAGAATGTTGGCGTGAATGACTTTCGGGTATTAAAACAAATATTGCAAGACTTTCGTTGAATGATTTGATATAAATATGTATGTTTATAAGTTATTGTTTTATTTGGTTTTCTGTGGTGAAATAAAATGTTTACACCTCAAAATTTATTAAATGTGGTCGTTAAGTAAATTAACTTGTAGATAATTTTAGAATAAAATATAATTTTTATAAATATATTCTTCTTATTATCTTAAATAAAATATATATTTTGGAAAATATCTATTTAGAATTATAATTTATTTTTCTCTTATTGTAATTTTGCTAGTAATTGCTCCAAAATGTATTTGTTTTAATATATGTCATTCATCGAGACCAAAAGATTCTTAACATACGATTTTCAATTAAACTTTTAATCCAAGTATAATAACTATTATCATTTCTCTAAGTAAAACATGTCAGTTATTGCGTTCAATGTCAAACATATGAATATATTTTTAATCTGAATAAAATTAGTTACCAGAAATAGTTCATACTAAAATAATGAAATATTATCAATGAAACCCAGTTAAAGCCCAAGCATTATTAGGTCTGACATCAAGCTGATTCAGTCAACATAATGTTTCCAAAGCCAAAAAAAAAAAACAAGTAAGAATGCTATATTCGGCTATGCCGAATCTTAAATACCCTCCACCACAAATTCGTGTAAAGTTAATACGTTAGGTTCCATAGACACACATACACTCACAAATGTATATAACACAGAAATACTTAATTAGTCATAAAATTAGTTACAATTTAAGCTATAAAATTTTTCTACTGAACTGCCTTTTTTCTACCAATTTTCATTGAGCTCTGGTAATTTTTGCGGATGTGAGCAGACAAAGAGATTGACAAAAACGACTGAGATTTTGACTTGATGCAAGAAATATATACATTATGGGGTCTGAAATAATTCATTCTTAGCGTTACACACAGAATGACATAGTTAATATTCTCTCTCTACCACTTGTACTGTGGAGCGTATAAAAACAAAAATATGCTTGTTATAAGCTCAAAACTATTTTCCGGGAAGGGGTCTTATATGGGAGCTACAGCAAAATTTTGACCAATATTGTTCATATTTATAATATACTGTGATTATAGTTAGAAAAATCATTGTGCCTAAATTTTAATGGAATTGATCTTTATTTAAATGTTTTATAAACTCTAATCCGTTTTCCGGAAAATCCCGTTATAAGGGAGCTATAGGAAAATTTGTACCGATACAGGGCAAATTAATATAATATCTTCAGAACAGTTAGCAAAATAATTGTGTCGACTTTCAATAGAATTGGTCTTTATTAACTCGGGAAGGGCCGTTATAATGGAGCTATATCAAAATATGGACTCATGTTAACAAAATTTATAACACATATTTATATGTTAATAAAATTTATAACATATATTTAAAATAGCTAAAAAAATTAACTGTGTCAAATTTTAATAGAATCGGTTCAAATTTAAGAGTTTTATAAGCTATAAATCATATTCCGGGAAGGGGCCTTATATGGGAGCTATATCAAAATATGGACCCATGTTAATAAATTTTATAACATATATTTAAAATAGCTAGAAAATTAGTTGTGCCAAATTTCAATAGAATTGGTTCAAATTTAAGAGTTTTATAAGCTATAAATCATATTCCGGGAAGGGGCCTTATACGGGAGCTATATCAAATATGGACCCATGTAAATAAAATTTATAGTATATATTTAAAATAGTTAAAAATTATTTGTGCCAAATTTCAATAGAATTGGTTCCAATTTAAGAGTTTTATAAGCTATAAATCATATTCCGGGAAAGGCCTTATATGGGAGCTATATCAAAATAAGGACCCATGTGAATAAATTTATAGTATATATTTAAAATAATTAAAAAATTATTTGTGCCAAATTTCAATAGAATTGGTTCCAATTTAAGAGTTTTATGAGCTATAAATCAAATTCCGGGAAGGGGCCTTATATGGGAGCTATATCAAAACATGGATCCATGTTAATAAAATTCACAATATAAATTTAAAATAGTTCAAACAATAATTGTGCCAAATTTCAAAGGAATTAGTTCAAATTTAAAAGTTTTATAAGCTATAAATCATATTCCGGGAAAGGCCTTATATGGGAGCTATATCAAAATATGGACCCATGTTAATATAATTTATAACATATATTTATAATAGCTAGAAAATTAGTTGTGCCAAATTTCAAAAGAATTGGTTCAAATTTAAGAGTTTTATGAACTATAAATCACATTCCGGGAAGGGCCTTATATTGGAGCTATATCAAAATACGGACCCATGTGAATAAAATTTATAGTATATATTTAAAATAATTAAAAAATTATTTGTGCCAGATTTCAATAGAATTGGTTCCAATTTAAGAGTTTTATGAGCTATAAATAATATTCCGGGAAGGGGCGTTATATGGGAGCTAAATCAAAATATGGACCAATGTTAATAAAATTTATAACATATATTAAGAATGGTTTAAAAATTAGTTGTGACAAATTTTTAGTAAATTATCTTAAAAATTGCGGTCCATATGACACAAAGAGTTTGGGGTGTATCAAAATTTTGCATATTATAGCCTATAACTTTTTTCCGGTTAATCAGATTTTGATAATTTTTGGCACGGTGATAAAGCACGTGTAATTGTAAAATTAATTTTTGTTTAAGTCCAATTACATTTTTAGAAGAAATTATAAGAGTTCATTTCTTAAATTTTGAGGTTGTTTCAGATATCGGTCTATAACTTCCTTGCTTATAAACCGATATAGCTGGTTTTAAATAGCAAACTGCTTAGGACAATAACAAATAATGTGGCCAAGTTTTATTGAATTCGGTCAATTATTCTAGGCGTGAGAATGTTTCCAACAGACAGACAGACGGACAGACGGACAGACGGACATAGCTAAATCGACTCAGTTTTTGATTTGATGCAATAATATATATACATTGTTGGGTCTGAGATGATTCCTTCTTGGCGTTACATACAGAATGACAAACTTAATATACCCTCACCACTTGTGGTGGTGGAGGGTATAAAAAGAATATTTAATGGCGGTTTAAAAACATACATGTCCTAACAAGATTCTCGCTGCACAATGGTGCCAAAACGCTTTTCTTGGAAATACTTCTGTAACTTTTAAATTATCAAATAATTATTAAGCGAAATTTCATATGAACATTATTAAAGTGTTTTCCAATTGGTTTTTATAAGGACATATCTCTAGTGGGTCCTGGGATCTAAAATGACGATTTAAAAAAAATCGTCAAAATTTTATTTATGATTTGATTGAAAAAAATATTATAAACAAATATAGCTCTTACAAATACCTGCAAAAAATGCTCTTATATGTGTGAAATATCTTTGAAAGTTTAAGAAATATTTAGACCAAAGTAAAATTTTGACCAATTTTTGTTCAGTTTTTTTCGGATCCAAAAAATATATATTATATTATTGATTCTGCACAAAATTCTAAATAATTTGTTTGCAAAAACTAAATACCTATGTGGATCCAATAAAAATATATTTAATTTTAAAATAGATATTTAGAAAAAAAAATTGTTGGTAAATTTGTTTCACTTTAAAATTAATCAAAGATAGAGTCGTCTAAAGGGTACCTTGATTATATAGCTACATTTACTGCAGTGTAGGTCAACATTTAACATACAGAGATATTAAAGTCGAAATAAATTTAAACCCTTTTAATACTTTGCCTTTCAGTCCTTTTACGCTTTTATAATTCTTATAATATTAAAAAAATATTGATGCAGTAACGATGTAAATTCATTAGTCCTTTAAAATGGTATATTTATAATGACCACATTCTAGCTAATCACCAGAGCTCAGTAATATTTAGTTTGATTTTTGTTATTGTATTTAGAAATGTTCAGTTAAAAATCGTAAACTTGCTTAAGTAAATGGAAGGTTAAAGACCGATATCGTTGGTAACCTTCAGAAATTGAAAATTTTTACTTACAGCCTATTTCTCTGTGTCTAACGAAAAGAAAATAATTTGGGTTTCTATAAATTTATATGACATCTATGCGAACAACGAGTCGAACGTCAAGTCAAACGAAAACCATACAAATACATGTACATACTTTCAAGCTCTGCTTATCCATTCTTAAAAAATTCTCCGTTATCGAAATAATAAGTGATTTTGTGTTATTTTTCCATAACTTTATAAAATAAAATTTTAATCCCCAAACTGTTTTTTGTTTTTTTCATATTGTAATTTTTTCATATTTTATTTGGTTCAACATCGTTGTATTTTTGTTCAAAATAATTAGTAGCATTTTACTGGATTTCATAATAAAATACAAAAACTGGAAATTTTAAATATTTGTAATTACTTAAATGTATGAGAACACAACAAATAACGTAAGTCTATGGGAACGAAAGCTTTGTAGATACAGAAACTCAATTTTACACGAATTCGAGTGACTGGCTTTCGTTCGATTGAATTTTCGTTCGACATAGAGAAACAGGCTATAGGTATTCTCAATAAAATATCTCATTCAATTTTCCTGATGTTATTCTAAAAATAGCAATAATTTCTTGTAATAGTTAATGCTATATTAATAGAATAATAGACACCACACTGTCTATTTAACTGCCTTTTGCAAATAGTCCTGAGTTAGCCATCCGGGTCTTAATTGAATCAACCATCTGTAACATTTTAAGTTTTTTTTAGTTTATTTCTGGAGCATTTATTTTTTTTAGAAAACTACATAAATTATTTGCATGTCAACAAATTGACCCATAAATTCATAATTGAATTAGAACACATTTTTTCCAGCAAACTTTTTGTTTGGCAAGTGTTCTCTACTCCCAAAACACATCTATCGATTTGGTTCAATAGCAAACAATTTTCAAGTTCAATCGAATTAAAATACAACAAACACGAAATTTTAAAACGAAAATAAAAAACCAACAACAACTAACAATTTCCAAAGCAACAAAACTCAGTAACTGAAGAGTAATAAAATCATAAAATATCCCTCAACAATCATGTTGTAAACATTTCCCAAAGGGTTTTTTTAATAATGTGATTTTCTGTACGTTTTCATTCTGTCTTCCTTTTTTCTTTCAACGATTATTGTTGCCACATATTGTAGTTGTTGTTATTGCTGTTGTTTTGAATGTTTTTTATCATGATTTTATTTTATATGAACTTTGTGTGTACAATTGCAAGTGTGTATTATTGCAACAATCATGAAAACAATTCCCCAATTTAGTGTTATATGTGTATTTGTTGTTATTTCTTTCAGTTTGTTCCTGTTGTCTTTTATAACACCAATTTTATTGGCAACAATATATATAAGTAATGCAACAGTAAGAAAATAATAGGAAAAAATATCTACAAAAACCTGTGTTGAATGCAAACAAAATTAAAAAATAAAACAAGTAAGAATACTATATCCGGCTGTGCCGAATCTAAAATACCCTCCACAACTATGACCTTTCAAAATTTTGCATGAGTTTAATATATTGCACTAAAAACTAATAGCTCTTGAAAGGGCCTCTATACACACTACAATGAAATATGGCAACATGTTGTTGAAAGTACATATAAACATTGGTATTGTGCCGTACATTTTAATGGCCGGTTTAATAAAAGAAATAATATTACAAAAAAGCCATTTTCTATATGAGATGCAATATGCATAAAATTAGTTACATATTTTGAAACATTTAGATAATTGTCAGAATTTCGATAGAATTGGCCATATTTAATAACTGTTTAAGCCCAATACACTATTCCGAGAAGTGATATTGTAAAGAAGTTATAATTGTCACATTAGATTCATATATTAAAACAATAAGTAAAACAAATTACATTAAAATTGAATAAAATTTATATTTATAGCCTGTTTCTGTATGTCGGGCGAAATCCAGTCACTTGAATTTGTGCAGAAATTGGGTTTCTCTATTACGAACTTTCGTTCGCATAGACTACGTTATTTGTTACGTTTTAAGAAATTTAAGTAATAATAATTTTTATGAAATGATTTATTATGAAAAACGCTTCTAATTATTTTGAACAAAAATACAAGAGATGTTGATCAAATAAAATATGAAGAAATTACAATATGAAAAAACTAACACAATTTGGGATAAACATTTTATTTTATAAAATTATGGAATATAACACAGAATCGTTTATTATTTCGATAATGGAAATTTTCTAAGGGTGGATTTATCAGAACTTAAAATATGTTATGTATTTTGATAGTTTTTAATTCAAAAATTCAGTCAGGCGAAAAGCTAAACAGCAA
>PYHX02000158.1:49391809-49409309 GCA_004302925.2 Cochliomyia hominivorax
TAAACATATTAATGCCCAAGTCTTAATGTAATGTTAACTTTCATTATTTTCCTTTTCACTGTGCAATAAATTCCTTAATTTCTCTCTCCTCTTAACATAAATTCTCTATGAGACGGAAATTAAAAAAAAAAATATTTAAATCAATTTAAATAATTTATCAAATGTCACATCGTTATTAAATCAAATAGTATTTATTTTTAATAAAGTAATATTCACCCTA
This sequence comes from Cochliomyia hominivorax, assembly GCA_004302925.2. Classification (NCBI taxonomy): domain Eukaryota; kingdom Metazoa; phylum Arthropoda; class Insecta; order Diptera; family Calliphoridae; genus Cochliomyia; species Cochliomyia hominivorax. Next base: position 49,392,030 of record PYHX02000158.1, read on the forward strand.
TATTTAATTTAAATCCCTTTTTGATATCTTCCACCACCACAAGTGGTGATGAAGGTATATTTACTTTCTCTTTCCATGTGTAACACTAAGGAGGAACTATCTCAGACCCCATAAAGTATGTATATTCTTGATTCAAATCAAAATCTCAATCGATTTAGCTATGTTCGTCTGTCTGTTTGTTGGAAACATTCTCACGACTAGAACAATTGTCGGAATTCAATAAGATTCGGCCACATTATTTCTTGTGTCCAAAGCAATTATCAAAAAAATAGATATAGTCCGATATCTTAGACAACCTCAAAATTTCGAAAGGGAACTTTTCTAATATTTTCAACAAAAGATAAATTGATTTAAGCAAAAATTTATTATATGTTCTTCATCGTTGAGCAAAAATCATACAAATCGGATCAATGGAAAAAAATATGGGCTTAAATATTAAAAAAATTTAATAAACCCCATAATCCATGTGTGATATAGATCGCAATTTTTAAGATAATGTAATGAAATTGGCCATTTACATTTATTTTAATACAGTAATAAATCCAAACAAGAAACAAGATTGTCTCGGGGTCATATTTGATCTAGTTCCCATATATGGCCCTTTCCGGAATAAGTTTTATAGCTTATAATGCCCCTTCCCGGTAAACGAATTTGAGCTTATAAAACACTTAAATAAAGACCAATTCAATTGCAGTTGGGCAAGATGATTTTTCTAACAATCTTTAATGTATATTGTAAATATGAACAATCTCGGTCCATACTTTGCTGTAACTCCTATATAAGGCCCCTTCCCGGAAAATGGTTTAGTGCTTATAAAACTTCTAAATAAAGATCAATTCTATTGAAATTCTACACAACTATTTTCATAACTGTCTTGAATATATGTTATTAATCTGAATAAAAGTGGTCCATTTTTTTGCAATAGCTTCTACATAACGTCCCTTCCCAGAAAACGAGTTGAAAATATCTGTATAACTGTCTTTATTATATAAAACTCGTTTAACAATCATTGGTTATATTGGGTTATTACTCCTCTATAATCCCACTTCCTGAAATAAAATAGAAGCAATTCCATCGACAACTAGATAGTTGTTTCCATTATAGCGGTGGAGGGTATTTTAGATTCAGTAAAGTCGAATATATCATTCTTAATTGTTTTATTTTATTTTTTCTTTCATAATTTCTTCTTGTCGGAAATTATTAATTACTTTTTTGTACTTTTCCATAAACTTGTTTCATAATCCAATTTGTTTTTTTTCTTTCTTTTCTGCCCTCACAAAAAATAAAATAATCCTATAAATTAAAATGGCAAATATTTTGCCAATTATTGAATTTTTGGAATTCGATTTTTGTTTTCTCTGTTTTTCACACCCACCACTTTTCCAACAGCTTCAGGCCATGTGACAATTTCGTTATCGCTTCGTTTTTACAAGCAATTTCAACAATTTATATATGAATCTCGGCATGGTAGAGTGAAAAGAGGAAATAAACGTAAATAAAAATTGGGAAAAAATAGCATCAGTTATGCGTAGTTTTTGCTCTTGAAATTTCATTTAAACGACAAAAAGTGTTTAATTGAAATGTTTCTTTTTTTTTTGGTTCAAACTTTTCACTTCCTGTTTACTTAATCGGTAAAAAGGGGGAAGAAATCAAATGTGTTATTGAATTCCTATGTCATGTATATAAAAATACATTGAAACATATTTTAATATGAAAAATAGGCATTGATAGCGAAATATTATAGACGAAATAGTTAAGTAAATATAACCCAGTTGACATATAAGGAGTGCGATTGAATTTTTTTTAACAAACTATTTTAATAAAAACGAAACCAATTTACTTAAAGTTGAATTTTTATTTGATTGAAATTTTTATTACAATTTCCAAAAAAATATTTAAAACTCGTGATGAAAAATTGCCATTAACGTTTTTAAAGTGCTTTCTGCCTTTTTGCTCTAACAGATAATTCAGTTCTGTCTGCAATCTACCTCTCTTTTGGACATCTTTTTCAGTTTTTCAACACTCTTTTAACAAGATTCTAATATCTCTTTACTGGATTTAGCACAGGGCAGTTTCGAGGATTTGCCTCTCATAGGGAAAAAATAAATGGAATCATTTGAAGCCTGTGGAATGGAAGCGACCTTATTTCCTTATGAAAATTTCGGTATTTATAGAGTCCATTGTAACAAACATTTATCTAATTTTGACGCAAAAGCATATTGCTTGCCTTACCAAGAACTTTTAGGGAAAAGTTTGGTTCTAAACATTTCTTTAGCATTTCCTCGAGCATTAGCAACATAAAATTTTTGACTCGGAATTTGCGAAAAATTTGCTAGAACATATGTTTCGTCATCCATTAGACAGAAAGAATATTCTTATAGTAAACTTAACTTCAATTTCTGTGCTCTTTTTTGAGCTCCAAATTTATAACTGCGTTCCTGACAGGAATCTTTTGAGTTTTGTAATGTTTTTTAACCTGCACTAGCATTAACTTTTCGTATCAAATAGTCCGAACACTGAGGTAATCATACTCCTTTTCTACCAGATGTGTTGGAAGCTCTTTTGAAAAAAAAAATTTTGTTTATTTGGTTTTAGAGACTTTTCTTTTTTAATCAATGGAAAAATTTACGAAGTTGAGTTATATACAAAATATTTCATAATCTTAGTATGCATTTTTTACATTTTAATCAGATTAACTAACTATTTAATAATGGGTTAAACGTTTAAATGAAAAAACATGTATGAAAAATTGTTCTATCTTAGCCCTGCAACAAATTATATAAATTTATCTTATCCGATGCCATAAATAGACACTGCCTAACAAATGATCCATGTAAACAAAGTTCAAAATCATTCTATCCTACAGCATATAACATTAGACTGCTTTAAGTTGATTTAGTTAAAATATTATGAATTTCATAAATTAAATTTCATATTGAAATAAATACTTCAACCACTATCATTTTAGAAGTAATTGTAAGAACGATATATAATACTTAGTTTGTATATTAAAAATCTGAAAACTTTACCAGATATGCGATATTTGGATAAGAATCCTCTGTGTCCTATCCAAAAAGTTTATGATCTCTAAAATATTGCTTTTAACTTTTCCTAAAATTTGGTCGTTTCAAATGGGAATACAAAAGCACTGTATGCAATCTAAAATGTTTGTAGCACTTTTGCCCTTATAAATAGAATGACAAACTTAATATATTCATCACTTGTGGTGATAAGGGGCATAATGAAAAACTGAATGAAAGAAATATCTTTTATAAGGTCATATATTCATTAAATTAGTAATACGTATTAAAAGAAATTAGGTAATTGTTTATATTTCTATAGAATCGGTCTATATTTCAGAAACTCTAAGCCGAAAACCCTTTGACTCGCTAATTATAAGATTAAATACAAACATTTTATACAGTTAAAATTAATACCCAATTTCAAAAAAGCAAGTAAAGAATTTAATACCCTACATCACTTAAATTATCCAATCCACTTGTGTTGAATATATTGTACCAAAAAATAATTATTCGTTCGTCAACGCAAATACCGATTTCGGATCTATAAAAAATACTCTAAACTAGCGTTATCATTGAAATTGTTCGAAAAGTCGCACAAAAAGGGGATATCGTCGCTTCTAAATGTTGATTTGAGGAACAAAAGTCACTACATGTTAAATCAAATAGGAAATTGCTGTGAGATTGTTAGATAACTTATGTATGCATTATTGGTTATTGAATGGTTCTTTCCTGGCGCGGCACAGGGCCTTCCTTCCTCATTATAACTTGTGGTGGCGGAGGGTATAAAAAGAGTAAACCCGAAAATAGTCCGGAGAATATCATAATCTGATAATAAGAAACTTTTTAATGTGAATTATTTTTCAACTTATAAATTTGCGATTTTTAAATATGATATTGAAGTTTTAGATCCAAATAATTCGTAAGCTACAAGAGGTATGTAAGAACTACTCAAAACCTCACCGAGAAGGAAAAGTAATTTTCATGCACTCCACTATTGCAAGTGGTCATGAGGGTATGTTAACTTTGTCATTCCTTGTGTAATGACAAGAAGGAATCATCTCAGACCACATCAAGTATATATTCCTGCATCCAATAAAAATATGAGTTGATTTAGCTATGTCAATCTGTCTGTCAGTCAGTCTGACAGCTGGAAACATTCTCATGCCAAGAATAATTATCTGAATTCCATGAAAATTGGCCGCATCTCTGTATTAGTTTTTTTTGCAAAAAAGTTATAGATCGATATTGAAGATAACCTCAAAATTCGGAGCCAATGCTTTACATATTAAATAAAAACCATTCGCAGATTAGGATTGTAAGATGATACATTTTGTAAAAAAGCCAATGTAAAAATTGGTACTAATTAGTTGTGGCTTAGAAACTGCATCGATTCAGATTTGGCTGATCCCACATAAGGATTATATCAAAAGTATAGAGTAAAGCTTAAAACTATTTTTATATATATAAAGGTTAAAAACAGCATTAATAACTTTTGGCACATTTTTAAAATAATATAAATTATTCAGCTTTAAAAACTTTTGTTTTCTAATTGAGTTTTTCTCTATTTTTCGCTTGCAATATTTACCTTGTAACACGTATATTTAATTTAACAACAATTTTTTCTGTACTATTTTCCTCTAATACTTTAAAACTATTTTCACTATTAGATTTTCTAACAACAATATTCAAACTACAGCAATTCCTGCCAATATTTTTTTCTGTTATTTCATATTGGCAACATTTCATATGTGTGTCTGTATAAGTGTGGGTATTAAACATGCAGTAAAAACAAACTAATAAAACATTTACATTGAAAATCAAACAAAAAATTCACGGGACAAAAATCTAACAAAAGCCAAAACTAAACAAAAAAAATTGTTAAACCAAATAAACATGCGGCTGCCATTAGGAAAATTAAATTTGTTAGCAGCCAAAAAAAGCTAAACGTATTTTTCAGTTTTTCCTTTGCTGCAGTATTTTTGTTAAATAAATATTGAAAAATTCAAAAAGTCTGTAAAGAGATGAATTTAAATTTTTGAAATATTTATTTGTTTTTTGTATTTATGCAAAAATGATTTTAGTTTAAAATCTAAAATATTTTTCAGAAATTTAAAATATTTTTCATATCAAATTTAGCTTATAAAAAATACTACAATTTTTCTTATTATCTGTGAAAAATGTCAACGTTTAAGTAGTCATTTGGAAAGATCATGTTACTATTGCTATAGATTTTGTTATTATTCCCTTGCAAGCTTTTCTACAGAGTGGATTTTGTGGTAGTATTAGAAGTATTTTATTCTTAACTGACGGCGACTACGTGCCAATCGTAATATTTAATGGTGACAAGTGTAAAGGTTTACTCAAGTTTTTTTTTGTTCTTTTGCAGAAGCTGGCTGACATACCAACAGAAATATCCGTATGAAATTCTTCTCTATTTGAATTTCGCTATAAGATATTAAAACGTTATTTTAAAGAAAAGGAACTGAGCTAGAACTGAACTAGAACTGAGCTACAACTGAACTAGAACTGAACTAAAGCTGAACTAGAACTGAAGTAGAACAGAACTGGAACTGAATTAGAATTTAACTGAACTTAAGCTGAACTAGAACTGAACTAGAACTGAATTAGAAATAACTTAACTAGAACTGAACTTAAGCGGAACTAGAACTGAAATAGAACTTAAATAATACTGAACTAAAACTGTACTAGAACTGAACTAGAACTGAACTAGAACTGAGCTAGAACTAAACTAGAACTGAACAAGAACTGAACTACAACTGAACTAGAACTAAATAAGAACTGAACTAGAACTAAACAAGAACTGAACTACAACTGAAATATTAAACCTGAACTAGAACTGAAATAGAACTGAAGTTTTTCAATTACTACTACTTACGAATGCTATATTCGGCTTTTGGGAATTGTTAATACATTCCACCACATACATTTTGTAAATATTTGCGTTTATTGAAAAACTTAAGTGAAAAATGCTATTGATCCATATTTTTCAATGGAATTATTCCACATTTAAGAAGTATTTTAATTCTAAAATTATATTACGGGAGTGTTATAACCTAATATGCCTCAATAATTGTTAAATTTGATATATTTGTATAGCAAAGACAGTTTAAAAAAATAAATGCACGAAATTTCAATAAAATTAATTAAAAATTTATGGTTTTTTTTAAACCCTTTAATGGAAGCTAAAAGAAAAAATGGACCGATATTCATTAAATTATTAATATAAATTGAAGTCTGTGAGAATTTTAATCATAACGATTTTTGATAAAATTGATTATATGTAAGAGTTTTTTAGGCTCAAAACCGTTTTCTGTGAAACTCTATATGTGAACTATAGCAAAACATGAACCGATATGTAATTTAACGAATATTCCTGGGAGTTACAAAAATAATTGCGACGAATTTCAATATAATTGATGTATATTTAAGAGTTTTATATACCTAAAATCGTATTCCGGGAAAAGGATTGATATCGGAGGATTAGGTCAAATAATGCCCAACCACAATCTGGTTTATTTTATCAAAATAAAGAATTTCAGAAAATCTACATAACACACTAATTTTGGGGTATTTCAAAATTGTAAATATTATTATCCCAAAATTTTTTATTGATGCGATTTGGATGATCTATTTAAGCGATGATGAAGTATATACAGCTGTATGTTATGTTTAAATTGTGGTTGGTTACTGGAATATTTTTTAGAAAAGTTTGCTTAAGGCAACAATGAGGCAGAGCTTCATGAAATGCACTAAATTTTTCAGGCGTGAGAATTTTTTCAACAAAGGGACAGACAGATGGAAGGGTTAGTCGACCCAGATTTTGAATTGATATATTGATTGAATATGTAGTAGTCTCTATAGGGATTGAGAAAATTCCTTCTTGATTTACAGTAAAATAAAGTTAAATATACCTCGTCACCACTTTTGAGCCTTCTGAATTTATGTTAAAAAAGAGGTTTTTACTTATCTTTTGCGGTGGTGACGAGGGTACACTAACTTTATCATTCCTTGTGTAACGCTAGGAAGGAATCATCACAGATGATATAATGTTTATATTTTCTTGTATTAAATTCAATTCTGAGACGGTTTAAATTTGCCCGTTTGTATATTTTTTGCACACTCTCGTCCACAATAATTGACAGAACTAAATGAAATTTGGCCTGAGTATTTTTTATAGTCCTGGGAAGTTTCTTGTTACAAACCAGTAAAATCGATTTAGTATATTGAAAGAAATAAAGAGATATCTGAGGCAACATCTAAGTTCAATCGAAAAACTTTCAATTATAAATATGCAAATTAGAATGAAATTTTGTTATACTAATAAAATATGTTTGTACTTCATTAGCGTTGCAACAATTTTCAAAATCAGTTCAGTAGAAAAAAGTATAAAAGCCAAAAATATAACTAATTAAGTGTTTGTGTGTTATATTTAAGAAAAACTTTTATATATATTTTGTATATGAGGAGTGTATGTACAAAACATTCACCCTCTTCTTCTTTCTACCATTTGTGGTAGAGGGTTTTGAAGATTCAGCATTGCCGAATATTTAGTTTTTTACTTGTTATAATTTATTTGATTCCTTGATTTTAATTTCCTATTTTTAGTCATTTTCACCTGCACACTTTTCACCTTGATATTTGTCTTAATTGGTGATTGAAAAAATACTTGTACACAACGAATACCTACAACAGAAGTTTTCCAATTCAAAACTTTTCTTTACTTTATTAAATAAAGTCCAAATAAATTTCATTAAAAGAAAATGTTAAAACAGTTTGGTACAAACTTTTGAATAGTTTTTAAATATTTATTCAATGAAAAACTTATTCAAGAGAAATTAAAAAAAAAAATACTTGAAAATTGATGGCAATTAAAATGTAAAATTATGACTATAATGCCAAAAGTCTAGTAATTATAGAGAAATTAAAATTTGGCCAAAATAGTAAACCACAAATAAACCGCAAATATAATTTTATAATAATAAATTATGGAATAAAAATTTAAATGATATGAAAAAAACTAATGTAATTAATGTGCTAAAAATGAATAAAATGGTTTAATAAAGAGCAAAAATTAGGAAGGATATTGACAATTTATAATTTATGAAATTTACTATAAAATGCTTGTTCTATTTGTTGTTAGGAAATTAAATTTAGTTAATCTAACAAACAGGAAATTGGAATTTCATTGAATTCACCACTTTACTTGCACGTAAACATATTGCAAATATGAATTAATACGTGATTTATATTCAAATTACGTATTATAAATGTCTGGTACAGATTTTTATTTTGTAATTAATATTTAATCATATTTTAATTATTTTATTGTTTATAACTGTCAGTTTATACAAAATCACATATTTTATTTATAAATTTATATATGAAACATTCACCTTTATTACCAAATAAAAAGAAGAACAAGTAAGAATACTATATCCGGCTTTTCCGAATCTTCAAATTCTCCATCATGAATGCTTACTTTATTCACACTCAGGCTATTATGCAATATAATGGACATACACACATGCATATACAATCACAAACGTTTACAACATATATAAAAGTTTGTAACGTGATTTTGTAGTCGTCTGAGGCAGTTAAGTCGCTTCCAGAGAATCGATTTCAATACTGGCTGCATAAACTTTCACGAAACGGTTTCCTCCGAATCGTTGATTTTCACTAGCTGGATGTCCCTGGATCATTGATTATTAAATTACTTAATACTAATTAATTCTAAATAATACAATGGTCTAAAGTCTAACAATCAGTATACATCAGAGTAAGTTAAATAGTCAGCTGAATTCCCTGTGCCAAAAACATTCAGCCGAAGTCGTTGTGCTAAAACAGTCGGCCGAAGACGACTGTTATAATTGGGACGTACCGAGTCTCAAAGATGCAGTGACTAATCTAACAATATAAAGCAGTAGCCTACAAAGAGACAGAAATTTTCCAAGGGGTGGTTTTGTTGGATAATTTTTAAAATACACTGAAAAAACGTTCAGCGAAATATGGATACAGGAACACAAAATATAGAAATTGCCGGCTGCTGATATAAAGTGTCTCGCAATAAAGACAAATTATCTTGTTAGCTTAGCTGTCTTAGTTCGCAAATTTATTGCGAGCTTGATTCGCAACTACATCAACTAAAGTATGAGTACTGATTCAGAAATTATTATTAACTAAATGAGAATTATAATTGTTAGTTTTATTTACAACACAAACTGTTTTCTGATTAACAATAATGTTGATGCAGTTATATCAGCTAATGGAAAGAATAGGAATAACAGTGATTCAGACTATTAAAAAACTAAACATTGCTACAATTTTTACTTAAATATAGTACAGAAACATTTAATAAGTCATAAAATTTGTTATATTTTTCACCATAACTTTTTTCTACTGAACATATTTTAATAATTTTTAGACTAAAATGAAGTCCATACAATTTAACATTATGACAAAAATTTTATACTAGTTTGTCAATTAATAAATGACAGTTCTTTTCCAAAGGCCTTCGCTTGTATTAAGAGGTTGCTTCAGATATCGGTCTATATATATTAATATAATAAACTGATTTTGCTGGGTTAAAGTAGAGAATTTTTCAATACTGTAGCAAAACCTCAGGACAAATTTCATTAAGAATATATATACGTTGAGAATATATATACATTATGGAGGTGAAATGAATCCTTCATCAACATTTATTGTGGTGGAGGGTATAAAAAAGCTTCTTACGAATACCAGAAATAAGTTATTTTTAATTACTGTCTAATATTAATCATACGTCTTCTTTTATCTATCTTGAAATCTTTTATTAATTACTTTGATATCTCCACCACTCCACCGATTTTATACTAACAATTAATCTTCAATGCTGCCCACATTGTTGAACAGCAATTTTTGCCAATTTCATATACACGTGCTCAAGTATGTGCGTTTTCTGCTGCTTCGAATATAAAATGTAGAAATAAAGTTTTTGTAGTTGGGAAATTTGTTGAACACAAAAGGTAAATAATGAGACAAATTAATGTCTGGCAATTAAGTTAAATGACAATAAAAGACTATTTTCTTTTTCTGTTTGGAATTTCTGTAACTCACAATACACTACTAATAGACGGGTGTCGTAGTGGAAGCATTTCTTTGAAAAGAAAATTAACAAAATGTCAATATTAAAACGTGTGCAAAAATTTACAAGATATTTTGGTGAAGAATTCCAAAACGTGCAAAATATATCCATGTCGATACTTAATTGTTGGCAAGAGATGCACTTTTAAAAATAAATAAAATATATTAAATATTTAAAAAACAATATTTAAGAATTTTTTAAAGGTTCTTGTAAGCTTGAAGTCTGTTTCTAGGTAAGAGCTTCAAATTGGAACTATAGCAGCATACATATATTTAATACATTAAAATTAATTGTGCGAATTTTAATAGGACAAGTGTATATAGAAGAGTTTTATCAGCTTGAAACTCGATTCCTGGAAGGGGTCTTACATGGGTGCTATAACCAAATATGAACAGAAATTGATCAATTTTATAACACATATTCTTGTTGAAAAAGTTAGAAAAGTCTTTTTCTGATTTTTGAGGTTTTCTAAATTATCAGATTACTCAGATAATTTTTTTGTTTCAAATTGAAATCTGCTTAGGACAGCAATATTATCAAGTTTCATTTTGGCAATATTTTCTACGTGTGAAAATGTTCAAGCAGACGGGCTCAGCTAGATCTTAGGATTTTACATGATTCCTTGGCGTTACACACGGAATGTCAAAGTAGTCAAGAAATAACTTTGCCGACTTCCAATATAAAGGGTTTGAATTTAAGAGTTTTATAATCTAAAAGCCCAATTTCGGGAGGGGTCAAATAATGGCCCTAGCATTATCCAATTTTCGTGATTTATTCTCATACCAAAGTTAACATTTATGACAAAGTGCAGAAAGTTATATTTAAAATTTGGACCTACATGTCACCCAGATTTTTTAATGTATCAAAATTTTACAGATATAAGCATATTTATAGGTTTCTTTTATTCTATTGAACCGATTTTGATGACTTTTGATATGATAGTGAAGTTACTGTATACTACATGTTAAATTCAGTCTTATTTTATTTTCTTTTTATTAAAAAAATTCATTCAAATCAGTTTATAACTTCTATACTATTGGACCGATAACAGGAGTCTGTCTAGGGTACAAGACCAAATTATGATTCATTATATTCGGAATATTAGTGTATGCTTGAGAATGTTTCCAACAGACAGAGCAACATAACAAAGTCGACTCAGATTTTGACTTGATACAAGAATGTATATATTTCATGAACCTTAGAGTAATCCCTCTTAGCGATACACAAGTAATGACAAAAGGTATACAAATGAAATGAAATTAAAATGTCATTTCATTTCAAATGTCGCATTTGATTTGCGATTTAGTCGCACCAACGGTATCATTATCAAGAGCTACTAATTGTGTGTAATATTTGCGCTTGGGACAAAGCCTATTGAAATTGGTGATCGATCATATACAAGTAACTTATATTTATAAATTAATTTTTAATTTTCATAACAAATTTCAAGAGGATCGGGTAGATCCAACTCCGAAATGCGATTATATTCCTTCTACTATACTATTTAAAATCTGTACAGCAAAAAGTAATGTAGAAAATTTAACATAAATCGGTTGAAAATTTAATATTCACCCACTTCAGAAAACAAATTAATAAAATTGGACTTTTAAGATGACATGAACAGCGTTACCGTTGAGATTTTTCAAAAAAAAAAAAAAAAACCCGTACAAAAATGTGATTTTTGAAAATAAAGTCGCACCTGGAAGGTGATATACTGAACAAAAGTCGCAGCAGATTTTATTCGCAAAAAATTAACACTTTTTGAATAATTCGTAATGATAAATTTGCTCTGCACCCGTTTAATTTTGAAATAATCTTAAATATGAACCAATAATTAGTTTTTCTCTTAAATTTAACATTGTTTCGATTAACATTATGATTTCGAAGAAGTTCTAAAATTTAATTTTTTCTTTCATAATTTTTAAAAAATTTATTTGTTTTGTTAAAGTCGCAAGCAGTTGAAAAAGTCGCATTTTGCGACTAAAGTCGCACCAGCGGTAACACTAGACATGACGCTTCCAAAGTTTTGTTCCAATATAGGTTTCTTTACTTAATTCAATGAATTGCAGATTCAACACCTAACTTTCACCAATAAAGTCATCCTATATAATATCGTATTAAAGCCAAACTGGTTATATGACATCCAATTATGATGAATAACCAGTTAAACAAGTATCAGCATTATACAGAGGGCAAAGTCGACAATTCTTAGAACCATAGGGAGATCGCCGTAGTAGCTCTTGGAAAAATTCATTGTAAAATTGCGTTATCATCCAAACTCACTTGTCATACTTCCAGTCGTAGAATAAAAATATACCCGCTTATAACCTCCTATAACTTTGCTTCCACCGATAATTTTTGGAATGATATAAAGTTCATATAACTTTATATTATGGCTAAATCTGACCCTAATTTATCGATTTATTTTTTTCTTTCTTTATAAAAATTCTTCGCTGGAACTAAGAAGTTTCCTCAGATATCGATCTATATCTTTTGGCATTCTGAACCGATTTTGCTGGTTTCGGAAGTACTATAACAATATATAATTGTTATGCTGTATCATATGATTCCTTCTTAGCGCTGCACACGGAATGATAAAGTTATTAAAAAGTCTTCAACCCTTGTAGTGGTGGAGGGTATAAAAATATTATTCTCTATTTTTATACCCTGCACTACTGAAGATGGTTGGAGCATTGAGTTAAACGCACCTCTAAGTATACATTTTCGGAATCATTTTCTGTCTGTCCAGCTGGCTGTTCATGTAAACGTTGTGAACACTCTACAGGTCGCAAATGAAATTTGCTACGTAATATTATTTTTGACTCAGGCCAAAGAATATTGAAATTGTACATATTTATTCCAGCATTTTGAACCTCCCATACAAATATCCAGGCAGCATGAGGTATTAATATCATAAAATTCCTGAATGTAAATCGATTTTAACAAAATTTGGTAAAAATAGGTGTATGAAAATATAAAACGATGTAACCAATTACACGAGTTTCGGTCCATTGTTTCTCATAACTCCCATGCAAGCTCCCTTCCACTTTGAAAGGCATAAATCTCGCATATACTTTGGTATTATAACAATAACTGGTCAAATAAATATAAAAAATAATATTATTAAAAGTCAATGTTCTAAATCATACGAGGTTCGATCCATATTTTTTCTACCTCCCATAAAAATTCATTTTAAAACTCCTAAATTTCACATAAATGTTATTTTCACATTTTAACCAACGTTGTGGTGTAGGGTATATTTAATAGTCGGTTTTGACCGACTCTAACATGTTTACTTGTTTCTTTTTTTTAAATAAATGTATAATAAGAATTTGCTGGTGAATGTCATTCTTATGTGAAAGTCCACTACCACTTTTAATTCAAAACTTGTCAAAGTTATAGGTCAATCTTCTCCTATTTGAAAAATTTGGCATCGTATTATGGTTCAACCATATTTCATTTTTAGCATTATTTAGATTTTTTCAAATGTCTTAGTTTATGAGTTCTCCCATATTTAAATTATATTCTATATTTTTGTTCTCTTTTTCAAAAAAGGACATATGCAAATAGTATCTATACATTATCTCCATAGTTTTTTTGTTTTTGTCTTTTTATATAGACTAACAGTTTTATTATGTTAAACTCTCCATTAGGCAATTTTTACAGATGATTAACTTTGATATTTTCCAGAGTTCATTTCCGTTTCATTGGATATTTTCTATGTAAATGTATAAAATTTGGCAGTAAAATTTTGGTAATAGAAAAGAAATAAATACAACAAAAAAAAAGACAGATGCAACAGTAATGATGATATACTGCAGAAATTAGAACATAATACATATTTAGAAAAAATATATATGAGATAAAAACTGAAAAAGGGTTCATTTAGATTTGCATTGAACTTATTTTTTGTCAAAAATTAAAGTTAATGTTTTTGTAAATGTGGCTTTTTTGAAATCACTTTAATTTTCATTAAAGAAAGAAAACAGATTTGTTCCAAAAATTAAACCATATTGATTGACAAGAAAATATTAAGTTTCTTCTTTGTAAGAAGATTAGTAACAAATTCCTTAAGCATTTTCTTTTGTAACATAACAAACTTTATATTGACAAACTTTTCTTTAAATATGGATTTTATTTTTATACGAAAATTAAAGAAAAATATTGTTACAAAAATAAAAGTTTTCCAGCAGAATCATGTTTAGTAAGAAAATCAAGCATGTGACATGATTAAAATTAAAAGAAAAATGAAATCGTTTCAAACTAAACTTCTAAATTATTGTAAAGAGGATTTAAAAAAGAAATTAATTCTCTTCTTAGTAATGAAATGTATTAGATTTAATACATGTATCATTGAGTTTAAGTATATAGTTTAAACGCAACCAATAACTCAGGCGATATGTTGCCCATAGCAACAATTGATTTGGCTGAGTATGAGTATATTTGGTTACGAAAAAGATAGTGGAATATTTGCCGCTAATAAGACAATTAAAATGTCTATGACCTAAGGAAAGACGCATATTTATGAGCTTTAGCTAAGATACTTTAGACGTGGGTAAATGATAGTTATAAATTGAACAATAATTAATAACTCTTTGCTATAAACAAAACAGGAAGTTATTGTGGGCCGCAAACTTTAACATATTGTTAGTAAGAAAAATGTTTGTAAAAGTCAATTTTTGTCTGTTAATTTTAGTTCAGTTCTACTTCACTTTTAGTTCAGTTCTAATTCAGTTCCAGTTCAAGTCTAGTTCAGTTATAGTTCAGTCCTAGTTCAGTTCTAGTTCAGTTTCAGTTCAGTTCTAGTGCAGTTCTAGTTTAGTTCTAGTTCAGTTCCAGTTCAGTTCTAGTTCAGTTCTAGTTCAGTTCTAGTTCAGTTCTTGTTCAGTTCCAGTTCAGTTCTAGTGCAGTTCTAGTTTAGTTCTAGTTCAGTTCTAGTTCAGTTCTAGTTCAGTTCTTGTTTAGTTCCAGTTCTGTTCCAGTTCAATTTTTATACATTTCTTTATAAGCTAAGTTCCTTTACCATAACCTTAGTGACTTAATAACTATTACTCCTAACGCGTGTTATTGAGTAAAGATTATTGAATATCCAACCTTTAGAAATTCTTATATAAATAAAACTTAATTTCTAATAAAAATTGTGATAATCACCGAAGAAGGAGTGACAAAGTACAAACGACTGAAATAAAAACAAAGATATTAGGGAAGTCCACAACAAAATTAATAATTTGAACCTTTACCAGAAGTGGATTTCTTTATTGAAACCAGATTGAAGTTTCCTTAATGCGACCTTAACTTTAAAAATACACAATGAGAAAAATTCATTGGCAATAATGATTATTGTATAACAAGCCAGAGTACTACATAGAAAATCACATAAATACGAGAAAAGTATATAACCAATACAACTGTTAACAAATGTTTACTATAGGGGCAATAAAAAAATAGAAGCAACCTTTTTATGCGACAACAGAATACAAAAAAGGAAACAAGGTTTCTACCAGGTGAGAGAAATTATTGTTAACTGTGATAGTATTAGGGCTTAATACTATAAAGTCACAGAGGGGGTAAAATACCAAAATAGTTGCAATTTCTCTAATGGCCACTAGTTCAAGTATTTTACTCTTTATGTAATTTTGCTTCTTATATTATTTCTGTAGTTGTATTACTTGTGAACAACTTGAGTCACGTTATGTTTTTTGCTTTTTATAACATTCTGTAAGACTGTTTATTGGCGTAAGTGTGTAAATGTAAGAATTGGTATTCATATGTTTATTAGGATGGATCAAAAAAAAGTTGTATCAGTTACCCCCAAGAATAAATGAATAGTTAATGCTATTTTCAGATATACAAAAACTATTTTTTTGTTTTATATATATATATAACGCCGCCATTCTAAGTCAAATCGGAACAAATTTTATATTGTTCTTCATGACTTGAAACCTGTTACATTTTATCCTGTTACTCTGGCACTTCGGACCCTTCCCGACTACTTACATATCACCTTTTAGGTCACAGTAACATAAGTTTAACAATATTCGGCTTTTTCGTACACAAACGAATTTAGTGTCGATTTGGAGAATGGTCATTTATTATACATTTTTTAAATAATTTTTTTGCTTGTTAATATAGTAACTTGTAACAGCAGCCCCAAAATGAAATAATAGTAACAGTCATACACTATAAAACTGTTTTTGTTTTTATGTATGCATCGCTACTTTAAGTCCGATCGAAACAAATTGTGTATCGTTCTTAAGAAGAGCTCAATTTTGTTCTATTGATTAAAAAAATAATTTTTCATTTATGGTCGAAAAAGCCAAATATTTTAAATATTTATATTTCTATGTCGTAAAACGCAATTTTCTCCACATAGGAGTAGAAGCCCCTTAGGGGGAAGGACCCGAACTGCCAGAAATAAGTAATGGAAAATGACGTTAGATTTAAAAACTATCAAAGACAAAATGTAGCTGGTTTCAAATCATGAGGAACAATATATAATTAGAATGGTGGCGCTATATACAAAACACAAAAAGAGCTGTATTTTGGGGCGTGTCAAAAAAATAATTATTGCATTTCTGTAGAAAGCATCAACTATTCTTACGTTTTAGAGGGTGGCAGGCACAACAAGTTTTTTTTGCATGGAGACCGACCCACCCTAATTTATATGTATGTAGATATGAATGTGTATAAGTCCCTACAACAATTGTAATGTTTAAACTTCCAGGTGTCCTTAAATAGTTGTGTGTATAAATATACGTTCATTTAAGTGTATTTATATTTGTTTTAATATTTAACATTGGCGAAATGAAATTCTATTGAGTTTGTATTACAACTTAAAATGTAATTGATTAACCGATGACAGTGAATATAGGCTGAAATGAACTCATCGCAGGAGTTCAGTAGACGATATAGACTTCTATCTATCTATCTATCTATCTATCTATCTATCTATCTATCTATCTATCTATCTATCTATCTATCTATCTATCTATCTATCTATCCATCTGTCCATCTGTCTATCTGTCTATCTATCTATCTATCTATCTATCTATCTATCTATCTATCTATCTATCTATCTATCTATCTATCTATCTATCTATCTATCTATCC
>PYHX02000158.1:49411809-49514240 GCA_004302925.2 Cochliomyia hominivorax
GCTACCTTAATTTGTACATTATCCTTAGATTTTATTTAAAAAATAATATCTTTCCATGAGATTCCTAACTAAAAGATAATATTTTTTCTTATTTTTCTTCTTATATATCACATGTAGTAGAAATTTGTCTTAGCACCAATAGTTAAACATCAAGTTGGAAAATTGTTATATTCATTATATTGAAGATATTGTATGGTCCCTTTAATATACAATACATTACCATAAGTAGTGGAAGTATATACATTTTCACAGAGGTTTTTCTACACATAGAAAAAATAATGGTAAACTTATATATAAACACCGATCAATTTAGAGTCATCTGGAATGAAAAAAATGTAGGCCTTGTATGAGAGTTATACTCCTATGTGGATCGATATTCCATAAATTATTTACAACTGTATATAATTCCAAAAAAATCAAATGTATTATAAAACCCTATATAAGGGAACTTTTTAGCACTATAGCTATATGACGTATATTACAAAAACTTTTGTAAAATTTGAACAAATACTTTAAATGAAACCGTATTATTCATGGATATGATCAGCTTTAAATCCTATTCTAGGAAGCATAACTTTCAAATTCAATTGGAGACCCTTACAGAGGAGCTAAGATAAAATATAATCGCTGATATTATTAAAATTCCCAATACATACATGTATACATATCATAAAAGTTCGAAGTTATTATTACCAAATTTAATTTAAAAATTTGAAAATTTGTATTATCTCTTACAATACCAGGATTTACTTTGCTGAATCAAAGTTCTAGTCATAGTGGCTTTCTTTCTAAGATTTTTCATATTGACTTTCTGATGAATTCAGTATTTTTCTTTCGGAATTTAATTCCGTCAGTTGGGTTTTTATTGTGGCGGAATTAAAATAACTTTCGACCAGCGAAGTTCATCTCAAAGAAAACTTAAATTATTTAGAATAAATTTCCTTTTCCATGCAAAAGTTTAATAAAAAAGCATATTTAATATCTTATATTTTAAGCTTAACAAATTTTCCTTCTTAAATTTAATTTCAAAGAAAAACTCCTTTTAACAACTTGCTAAATATGATTTTTTTTCAACAACAACAACAAGAATCAAAAAAATATAAGTAAAAACACAACAATAATTACATCAGTTGTTACTTATTTTATAAAGTGCCATTTAACTCGTTAAATGGCAAAGAACCAGAAGTAATAGAGAATCTTAAGGAATCCTGACAGTTTTCAACAGCTTAATAAACAACACCAACAAACACAACAAAATATAACAACAATTCTAATAACCAAGAAAGAGTAAAAAGTGAAAGAGTGAAAAACATTAATAGAAAAAGGTTCGACGTAAAAGAATTCACTCCAATGATAGTCTTCATTCGTGATGATGATGGTCATGTCCTTTAAGTACTTATTTTTTATTAACGACTCCTTCAAAACAAAAGCAAATAAACTTAATTGTATTTATGAAAAAGAACGAAATAAAAAATAAAACATGAAAGGATATCTAATGTTTTGATGAAAATTTATAAAAAATGAAAGATTTAATAAAAATGGTCACTTAAGAAGTTTGGAAAAAATTAAGTTTGTTTCTATTTTATTATAAATAAAAAATCTTCACAAGTTAACATATTTTTTAGAATTATATAAGGTTTTGCTTTTTTATCAAAGACTTAATTAATGTCATCATCTTTTAGCGAATTGTCAAAAGCTAATTGTTTAAAGGACCTTTAAAAATTATCACAATTAAAACAAATTTGTTCAAATTAACAAGGATTAAAAAAGAAAATAAATATATTTTTAGTTTGGGTATCATAAGGATTTTTGCGCTTTAGTGATTGATGTAACAGAAGAAATACCTGGATGTATTTTTGTCCAGTATTTTAAGGACCTTTCAAGATTAATGTAATGAATTTAGAACATAATTTTCATAACCTTCACCACCATAAGTGGTGTTGGAGGGTATGTATTTGAACTTTGTCATTCCGTGTGTGACACCAAGAAGGATCATCTGTAGACCTCAGTAAGTACATATATTCTTGTATCAAATCAAAATCTGAGTCGATATATCCGTCTGTCTGTCTGTTGGAAACATTCTCACGCCTAGTATAATAGTCCGAATTTTAACAACATTATTTATTATTGCCATCAGCAGTCTCCAACTTAAAACCAGCTTTGTCAATTCATCAGCAAAATATCTATAGACTGATATCTGAGACAACCTCAAAATTCTAAAAAAAAACTTTACTAATTTTTTCAGTTTAAGGTAAATAGATTTCAACAAAACTATAAAACATAATTATATGTTCTTCATCACCGGGCAAAAAAATCGGATCAATAAAAAACTTATGAGCTAAAATATTCAAAATTTTGATACACTCCAAAATATGTGTGTCATATGGGTCCCAACTTTAAGATAATTTACTAAAACTTGTTGTATATATTTATTTTGCACAATAATAAACCCAAAGAAACAATATTGTGTTGGAGTCATTATTTGACAACATAATGCTCCTTCCCGGAATATGGTTTATAGCTTATAAAACCCATAATTATAAACAAATTCTATTGAAGTTTGACAGAATTAATCTTCTAATAATCTTAATCTATTTATTTATTAATAATATAAATTAATTAAGCTCACATATAACGCCATTCCGAAAAAAGGGGTTTGAGCTTATAAAACACTTAAATAAAGTCGATTCCTTTATAGTTCGTCATACTGATTTTTAACTATTTTAATTTGAACAACTTTAGTCCATATTTTGCTATAGTTCCCATATAAGGCCCCTTCCCAAAAACAGTTTTGAGCCTATGAAATCATCACGATTATTTTTCTGTATTGATTCTTTCCTGGTGAATATCAGTCCATATTGTACCACATTTGCCATTTAAGTATCGTTATTGAAAAAAACTAAACTTAAACTTTCTGAATTGTTATATATAAATCCAAAAACACCAAAAAAAATTGAATTTTTCATTCTAAAATTTCTTTATTTTTGGTCTGAATTAAGATATCGATCTCAATCTTTTCTTGTTTGAAAACTATTTTTGTTTTATAATTAAACGAAAAACGCATATAAGAACAACCAAATACTTTGCGATATACGCTTAAAACTCACTCGAGATCTCGGAAAATGAAAAGAGCTAAAAATACAAATAGTAATGGTCCGAATAGCATTGGAGATACGTGGAAATAAAACAGTCTTTTTAACAAAAGGAGGTGAATTTCAGGAATTGTAAAACAAACAAACAAATTGTGATATCCGCGATAACCTTCAATAAATCTTACGCTCTAACTAAGGCCATTGACACTTACGGTAACCAGGCTTTCAGAAGAATAAAGCTAAGTTCTTCTGTAACCAGTAAGTCAAATTTTATACGAATCAAACTAGCTGATGAAAAGTGTATGTGTACAGACCTAAATAAATGTAGATAAAAATTCCAATTTTGTTTTTCCCCTTTTTTCAGAACACAAGGAAGTAATTTTAATTAATTAATAATTATTTTTAACAATTAATACCACTCATGAAGCCTCTCTGAAGTTCATTATAATATTTCACTTCTCTGTTATCATTATTCAAATCCATTCATCCGATCAAAAGATACAGATTCTTTATAAAAAATCAAATTTGCCTCATTCAGTTGAAGTCGGGTCGAAAGATCTCTAGGAAGCTGTATCGAAGCCAATCGATCGAAAGGGCATAATGAAAAATGATCAGACTATTTGTCTATACAAGCGGTCATAACTCACCATAACAATAGAGGCCGACAAACTAAAACATCTCTTATAACTTCATTTGTTTTTATATTTCTAAAGAAAATTTAAGGTTTCTATCAGCACATTCCAAAAAACTGTTTCTGTTTAGAAACTTATATGTTCATCAGTTTAAATATGGACCGATATTGGTTAGATTAATAACATATACTGAAGACAGTGAGAAAAGTAATTTTGTCGAATTTCAAAAGAATCGGACTTTATTTACTAGTTTTATGGGCTCAAAACAGTTTTCCTATCAGGGGCCTTTAATGAAAGTTACTGCAAAATATGAACTGAAATTTTCCAAATTAAATATGTATTTTATTAGATAAGTTTACTTTAAGCGTTTTATAATCTCAAACCTGTTTTCAGGAAGAGACGTTATATAGGAGCTGTACCAAAACATGGACCGATATTGTTCAAATTAAATAACGTATATTCATAAGAGTTGGAGAATCAATAGAATAAATATAGAATTTGTTTATATGATCAAACCTACTTTCCGAGAAAGTTATGGAGTTATATGGGAGCTATAATTTTTCTTCTATTGATCCGATTTTGAAGAATATATAATTGTATGATATAGTTTTATTTTTTATTAAATCCAGTTATATATTTTTTTTTTAAATTACAAAAATTATTTTTCGGAATTTAAAGATTATCTAAAATATCGGTCTATATTTTTTCGCCAATGAACCTATATAGCTGGTTTTTAAAAGGAAACGGCTTAGGACAATTCAAAACAATGTAGCAAAATTTCATTGAATTCTAGTTACTATTCTATGCATGAGAATGTTTCAAACAGACAATCGGATTTAATACAAGAATATAAATATTTTATGAGCCTGAGATAATCCTTTCCTAACGTTACACACGGAATGACAATGGAGGTATAAAAAAACTGGCTCAATTTACCATGCTTCAACTTATTAAAGAATCGTAAAATTCTAAAGTTCACTTTTATACGAAAATTAATTTTTTCAAATTTCCTAATTTCTATTTTTTATAAAACAAAATTTTGTTCTAAACTTTTTTGGACATTTTCTTATAAATAATATTTTGTTGTAAAATTTGCAAAAAAAAATTTACTACATGTTAATTAATATAAATTCAATTAATCACATAATTTATTACACACATCAACAAACATTTTACGACATGGTCAAAAGCGTATAAAACATTAAGCTAACAAACATACGTATTTATATCAAACCATTGAACCAAAATCTAGAAAATATTTGTAAAACACAAATCAAACATGTTACGCCAACAATTTTACTATAAATGCAACTTAATTTTATTCTACCATTTTTTTATAAATTTGCCAACAAGCATGCAAACAATTTGTTCGAGTGCAAAAAAATATATATATTCCACAACATCGAATATGTGTAACCAAATCAACATGTTGGATATAAGAGCGACACACATGTTGATAGTAACAGTTATTTATAGACAACATGTGTATTTTGAAGAATCTGTAACATTTTTGCATTCAATAATTTAGTTATAAACACCAAATGTTCTAGCTGGTTTTTTTAAAACATGTTGTAAAAAAAGGCGCATGCGCGTTTCATAATACCAAATAAAATAGCAGCTGTATAAAGCGAATGATTCCATGTTATTACTATATATAGTAAGAATGTTGGCGTGAATGACTTCGGGTATTCAAACAAATATTGCAAGACTTTCGTTGAATGATTTGATATAAATATGTTTGTTCATAAGTTATTGTTTTATTTGGTTTCTGTGGTGAAATAAAATGTTTACTCCTCAAAATTTAATAAATGTGGTGGTTAAGTAAATTAACTTATGGATAATTTTAGAATAAAATATAATTTTTATAAATATATTCTTCTTATTATCTTAAATAAATATATATTTTGGAAAATATCTTTTTGGTATTATAATTTATTTTCCCCTTATTGTAATTTTGCTAGTAATTGCTCCAAAATTTATTTGTTTTGATAGATGTCATTCATCGAGACCAAAAGATTCTTAACATACGATTTTCAATTAAACTTTTAACCCAAGTATAATTACTATTATCATTTCTCTAAGTAAAACATGTCACTTATTGCGTTCAATGTCAAACATATGAATATATTTTTAATCTGAATAAAATTAGTTACCAGAGAATGTTCATACTAAAATAATGAAATATTATCAATGAAACTCAATTAAAGCCCAAGCATTATTAGGTCTGATATCAAGCTGGTTCAGTCAACATAATGTTTTCAAAGCAAAAAAAAAAAATTAATGGCGGTTAAAAAACATACAAGTCCTAACAAGATTCTCGCTGCACAATGGTGCCAAAACGCTTTTTCTTGGAAGTACTTCTGTAACTTTTAAATTATCAAATATTTATTAAGCGAAATTTCATATAAACATTATTAAAGTGTTTTCCAATTGGTTTTTATAAGGACATATCTCTAGTGGGTCCTGGGATCTAAAATGACGATTTAAAAAAAATCGTAAAAATTTTATTTATGATTTGATTGAAAAAATATTATAAACACACATAGCTCTTACAAATACCTACAAAAAATGCTCTTACATGTGTGAAATATCTTTGGAAGTTTAAAAAATATTTAGACCAAAGTAAAATTTTGACCAATTTTTGTTCAGTTTTTTTTTGGATCCAAGAAAATATATATTATATTCTTGATTCTGCACAAAATGTTAAATAATTTTTTTGCAAAAACTAAATACCTATGTGGATCCAATAAAAATATATTTAATTTTGAAATAGATATTTAGAAAAAAATTGTTGGTAAATTTGTTTCACTTTAAAATTAATCAAAGATAGAGTCGTCTAAAGGGTACCTTGAATATATAGCTACATTTACTGCAGTGTAGTACAACATTCATACATACAGAGATATAAAAGTCGAAATAAATTTAAACCCTTTTAACCCTTTGCCTTTCAGTCTTTTACGCTTTTATAATTCTTATAATATAAAAAAAATATTGATGCAGTAAGGTTGTAAGTTCATTAGTCCTTTAAAATGGTATATTTATAATGACCACATTCTAGCTAATCACCAGAGCTCAGTAATATTTCGTTTGATTTTTTGTTATTGTATTCAGAAATGTCCAGTTAAAAATCGCAAACTTGCTTAAGTAAATGGAAGGTTAAAGACCGATATCGTTGGTAACCTTCAGATATTGAAAATTTTTACTTACAGCCTATTTCTCTGTGTCTAACGAAAGGAAAGTAATTTGGGTTTCTATAAATTTATATGACATCTATGCGAACAACGAGTCGAACGTCAAGTCGAACGAAAACCATACAAATACATGTACATACTTTCAAGCTCTGCTTATCCATTCTTAAAAAATTCTCTGTTATCGAAATAATAAGTGATTTTGTGTTATTTTTCCATAACTTTATAAAATAAAATTTTATCCCCAAACTGTTTTTTGTTTTTTCATATTGTAATTTTTTCATATTTTATTTGGTTCAACATCGTTGTATTTTTGTTCAAAATAATTAGTAGCATTTTACTGGATTTCATAATAAAATACAAAAACTGGAAATTTTAAATATTTGTAATTACTTAAATGTATGAGAACACAACAAATAACGTAAGTCTATGCGAACGAAAGCTTTGTAGATACAGAAACTCAATTTTACACGAATTCGAGTGACTGGCTTTCGTTCGGTTGAATTTTCGTTCGACATAGAGAAACAGACTATAAGTATTCTTAATAAAATATCTCATTCAATTTTCCTGATGTTACTCTAAAAATAGCAATAATTTCTTGTAATAGTTAATGCTAAAGTAATAGAATAATAGACACCACACTGTCTATTTAACTGCCTTTTGCAAATAGTCCTGAGTTAGCCATCCGGGTCTTAATTGAATCAACCATCTGTAACATTTTAAGTTTTTTTTAGTTTATTTCTGGAGCATTTATTTTTTTTAGAAAACTACATAAATTATTTGCATGTCAACAAATTGACCCATAAATTCATAATTGAATTAGAACACATTTTTTCCAGCAAACTTTTTGTTTGGCCAAGTGTTTCTCTACTCCCAAAACACATCTATCGATTTGGTTCAATAGCAAACAATTTTCAAGTTCAATCGAATTAAAATAACAACAAACACGAAATTTTAAAACGAAAATAAAAAAACCAACAACAACTAACAATTTCCAAAGCAACAAACTCAGTAACTGAAGAGTAATAAAATCATAAAATATCCCTCAACAATCATGTTGTAAACATTTCCCAAAGGGTTTTTTTAATAATGTGATTTTCTGTACGTTTTCATTCTGTCTTCCTTTTTTTCTTTCAACGATTATTGTTGCCACATATTGTAGTTGTTGTTATTGCTGTTGTTTGAATTTTGTTTTCTATCATGATTTTATTTTATATGAATTTGTGTGTACAATTGCAAGTGTGTATTATTGCAACAATCATGAAAACAATTCCCCAATTTAGTGTTATATGTGTATTTGTTGTTGTTATTTTCTTCAGTTTGTTCCTGTTGTCTTTTATAACACCAATTTTATTGGCAACAATATATATAAGTAATGCAACAGTAAGAAAATAATAGGAAAAAATATCTACAAAAACCTGTGTTGAATGCAAACAAAAATTAAAAAATAAAACAAGTAAGATACTATATACGGCTGTGCCGAATCTAAAATACCCTCCACCACTATGACCTTTCCAAATTTAGCATGAGTTTAATATATTGCACTAAAAAACTAATAGCTCTTGAAAGGGCCTCTATACACACTACAATGAAATATGGCAACATGTTGTTGAAAGTACATATAAACATTGGTATTGTGCCGTACATTTTAATGGCCGGTTTAATAAAGAAATAATATTACAAAAAGCCATTTTCTATATGAGATGCAATATGCATAAAATTAGTTACATATTTTAAAACCATTTAGATAATTGTCTGAATTTCGATAGAATTGGCCCATATTTAATAACTGTTAAAACCCAATACACTATTCCGAGAAGTGATATTGTAAAGAAGTTATAATTGTCACATTAGATTCATATATTAAAACAATAATTAAAACAAATTACATTAAAATTGAATAAAATTTATATTTATAGCCTGTTTTTGTATGTCGGGCGAAATCCAGTCACTTGAATTCGTGCAGAATTGGGTTTCTCTATCTACGAACTTTCGTTCGCATAGACTACGTTATTTGTTACGTTTTAAGAAATTTAAGTAATAATAATTTTTTATGAAATGAATTTTTTATGAAAAACGCTTCTAATTATTTTGAACAAAAATACAAGAATGTTGATCCAAATAAAATATGAAAAATTACAATATGAAAAAACTAACACAATTTGGGGATAAACATTTTATTTTATAAAATTATGGAAATATAACACAGAATCGTTTATTATTTCGATAATGGAGAATTTTCTAAGGGTGGATTATCAGAACTTAAAATATGTTATGTATTTTGATAGTTTTTAATTCAAAAATTCAGTCAGGCGAAAGCTAAACAGCAAGTGATTGATTTTGACATTTCAGTTTGAGTCGTACGGGATACAGAAACCCAATTTTGTACGGAAGCTGTCACGTTTTCATTCTACTTGTCGTTCGACTCATTGTTTGCATAGATGAGAGTTATGCGAATTTATAGAAATCCAAATCAGATTTCTTCGTATACAAAGCGAACCAAAGCTTTCGTCCGACATAAAGAAACAGGCTATTAAAATTTATTTATTTCCCCTTTTTTGGGAAGGGGCCTAAAATGGGAACTGTAGTAAAACAGGGTCGATATTTGTCAAATTAGTTACATATATTAAACAAAGTTAGGTAAATAACTGTTCCAAATTTCAAGAAAATTTTTATTTATTTAATATTTTTATAAGATTAGAACTATTTTCTGGAAAGCGGCGTTATATGGGAGCTATACCAAAATACCGACATTGGTCAGTTTAATAATATAAATATTCAGGACGCATAGAAAAGTGATTGAGATGAATTTAAAAAAACCGTTTCCCTAAAAGCTAAAGCAAATATATGGACCGACATTGTTCAAATTAATAACGTATAATAAAGACAGTTAGACAAATAATTGTAACGAATTTAAATAGAATTGACTTTTGTCTTAGTTTTATAAGCTCAAAACTATTTTAGGATGGAGCTTCATATGAGAGCTACTGCGAAATATGAACCGAAAGTTCATTTCCGGAATTATGAGGTTATCTTAGTATCAGCCCATAATTTATTTGCAGTTAACCGATATAGTTGGTTTTAAATAAGAAACTGCTTAGAACAATAGCAAATAACGTAGCCAAATTCCGTTGAATTCGGATATTTATTCTAGGCATTAGAATGTTTCAAACAGACCGACGGACATAGCTAAATCGAATCAGATTTTGATTTGTTGCAAGAATATATGTTTTTTGGAGTCTGAGATAATTTCTTCTTGGTATTACTTACGGAATGACCACTTGTAGGGTATAAAAATTGTAAGTGAAAAAGATATAGACAACAACTACAGAATTTCAAAATGTTCGCGTGTAAAGTGAAATGATCCCCAGGGCAATATAACACTTTGCCTTGTTATTGCCATTTTTGTATAATACCCCTTGTTGCACTGACAACTATGTGCAACATTGCAGTGAAAATAGTACAGGAAGCCGATCTGGCAGGCAAGCAGTCAGTCATTTAAGAATTTTCAATGGAAACAACTTAATAGTAACGGAATTGCTTTTCAATTTTTGTTGTTATTGGTAAAATTGCCAAAACTCGTTGATGAGATTCCTTTCTTCGTTTTTTTATGTTTGTAATCTTGGAAGGAAGAGTTTCAAATCATTTTTAATTTAATTATAAAACAGAAAATATTCTAGTGCAGTAAGAAAATCAAAATTAATTTATATAAAAAATTTTGTTCGAAGTTATTTGTATCTAAACGTGAGTTTATTTTGGATGAAATAATAAAGAAGTTAGAATCCTCTATTCGGCTGTATTACATGTATTTAAAAACAGTTACATATATTAAAATTGTGCCGAATTTCAATAAAATTGGTCTATAAAAAGGAGACTTTTTATATATAATAAGGAGATATGTGTGTCGAATTAATTAATTTCAAAAGAGTTGAACACTTTTTAAAAGTTTTTTTTATACCCCCAGCACCATAAGTGGTAATGATTAGCTATGTCCGTCTGTCTGCTGAAATTTGGCCAAATTTTTCTTTATCGTCCTAAGCTGTTTCCTACAGACCGATATTTAAGACAACCTCAAAATTACGAAAAAGAACTAATCATTTTTTGAAGATCACCAAACTGGATATACAAATAAATTTAAGTTCTACATACAGTTATATGTACTTCATCTTCTAACTCTAATTTTGCTACTGCTGCCATTTAAGTCTCGTTCTCGTAAAAACCTCCAACCTTATATGAATTTGAAACGGGAAATAATTTTGCTGACATTTGGCACAATTATTTCTACAACTTCCTCCAATGTTTGTTACTAATTTGATGAATATCGGAACATATTTTGCTGTGGTTCTCATATAAGACCCCTTTAGAATGTTTTTGATATATCTTTAAATATATATTTATCAAGCCATATGTGCTTATTACACCATTATAATCAAACTTCACGCAAAAGTAATTTTGGCATAAAATACATAACTAATTTCATGAATATTGAAGACAATCAGAGAAGAAATTGTGTCGAACTTTACTAGGCTTGGTCCATGTGTAAGTTTACACTACATATTCACTGGTATTCGTTAAATTACATATATTATAAACCGTTTCGAATTTTTAAGAAGTCGATACATATTTAAAATTTTTATGAGCTAAAAACGAATTTCGGAAATAAACCTTGTATAATATGTACGAATTTCACACAATTGTTTTTAAAGTTGCGATCAATATTACGCTTGTTGTACAATATAACATTGAACCAATGTTGATTGTTTCATACATTAAAATAGAAACTAAAAAGCAAACAATCTGGCTAAATTTCAATTTCATTAGTCCAGGCGTGAGATTGCTTCTCAAATTTTGACTTGGTTCAAGAACTTTCATATTTTATTGAGTCATAGACAATTCTTTCTGGTAACTTATGGTTGCAGAAGGTATAAAAAGATATCAATATTATTAAGTTCTGAAAAGTGGAATTTTTTGTTTTCAATTCACAGGAGACTACTTATTAAACCATCTATGCAATTTATTGGTGATAATCCTAGAGGACATAAATCAGTAGAATGGATCTAGCTCAGTAAAACTAGTGATATGTGTAGTAAGATATAAGTAGTATTGCAAGTTTTGATTGTCAATTAAAAAAAGAGACTGCGAAAAACTAATGAACGACCACCGTATAAATTAATTTTCTAATTTATTCTTAAGTGTGTAGTATATTATTGCGACACAAACATTTATGTTAAATTTATCCGTTTTAAAATTAATTTTTCTTTGAGCGTTATATGGGGGCTACAAGAAATTATGAACCGACCTTCGTATAATTTTGTACGATTTTTGCTCATATTTATTTTAATTTGATCAATTATTATTACAATACCAACGTATATGTGAGATATTTGCCCTTAAAAGATTGTATTTGAAAAGGGGTTTATATGCAACCTATGAGAAATAATAAACAGACCCCCGTATATTTTAGCACATTGTTTTAGATTATTATAGGACTTACTTGTGCCAATTTTCGCTTTGTATTTAGGACTTTATAGTCTCATTCCGGGAAGAACATTTGCATGGGAGATACCTGAAATATTGGACCGAAGAAGGCCAATTTCAATAGTCTTCTTCCTTAGGCAGATGCTTTAATATGTACCTCATTTCATGCGATAATTCAAAAATAGCGACCTGCAGTTTGTGAACAAACTGGACAGCCAGGCAGACAGACAGACAGCCGGACGGACATTGGTTAGACACCTTAGAAAGTGATTCTGAATCGAACGGTTACTTAAAGGTGATTGTAACGCCTTACTTTAGTAATTGACATTTATTTAAATAAGTTAACTTCTACCACTTTACCTATGGTCTGTGACAAGAATGACAAATATAGCATTACGGTTGGTAAATATCTGTCATTATTCAAATTATAGGCTGCTGAGAGTTATCAATTGTTTCTAGAATCTAACAGTGGTCTGAGTTATTCAAAAGGTACATTATCATTGGGAGTCACACAGAAAGTCGTTTACTTATGTTTATGTTTGGCAGTATAGGGAATCACCACAAAGCAAGGAGATTTGCTTTGCATTGAAGCGTTGGAGAGCATTGTGGAAATTTTGATTTACTTCTACAATATATTGATTTTGGGATAAAAACTGTAACAATTTATATAACAATTTATAGCCTTAAAAGTTAGTTGTTCATATTCAACAAAATATTATTCGACTGTACAGAGTAAGTTCTTTAAACAATTGATAAAATGTAGGTTTGTGAAAACTTCAAACTATAAAACTTCATTCTTTTCTTCAATAATATATTCATTAGAATGAAAAAAATAATTGGCCATATCTGTGATATAGAGGAATTTTTATTATTTTTTATTAGATCTATGAAATTGGTAGTGATCGATACTTAAAATTTTAAGTAGTTCCAATTTAGATAACCTCTCGGAATAGTGAATACAAATATTTAATTAAATTTACATCAAATTAATATTATTATTCGTCTAATTAATGACAGAGGCCTTCTTCCGAAAATGACTTTAAAGTGTATATACATAAATATGAAAGTTGTAATAAGATTGCGTCCATATTTGTTAATACTTAATACATAATTTTTTTCTATAACTCTCATATAACACCAGCATAAACGGCATAAATCTCTCATTTTAGCTCAATGTTTGTTGTTGTTGTAATAGCTCTGCTATATCCGATAAGTGTATCGGAGTATCGTTTGTTACAGCAGTCACTGGGTTTTCAATAAGTGACCGAGAAGTGGAATATTCGCAGGCGTTCCCACCACAATAATCGGTGTTAATCAACTGCATTGGCTTTTATTTGTTATACCGTATACCAACGTAGGTGACTGGAGTATTATACGTTTGTGCTGATGTTTGTAACATACAGAAATAATAGCGTTTGACTCAGCATCATTTTCTGAGTGATTTAGCGATATCTTGATGAAATTTTGTACATATTATTAGTTTGGTCCAAGGAAAAAGTTTATTAAAATTGGCCGTGTTCGGTTCAATATTTCGGGTACCTCCCACAAAAATTTCCTCCCCGAATGAGCACATAAAAGATTTAAATACTAAGCGATTTTAATATTTAACAAAAACAAGTCGTATTCTAAAACGAAGGGCATAAAATAAATATAAGCCAAAATGTTGAACATCGATTTTAGATTATACAAGATTCGGTCCATATCAAATTATTAAGGGGCCTTTTATTAAGCTTTCCTAAATACCAAAATCATTACTTTTCTTAATTTCTTAATTTTTCAGTAAAATAATAAATTAAACAAACTTTTTAATTAATTAACCTAAACTACCACAAATTAAGGATAAAGATAATTTTTCGCTCCTCAAACTTAATTTATTTGTTCTTAACATCATCTTTTTTCCACTGTTTTCATTGGAATTATTTTCTTTTACTTAAATTTTCTCTTCATTCTCAGTCCCATTAAACAAAAGATTCACCTGAAACATAAATGAATTTAAGTAAATCTTTATAATTATTTATTTTTTTAAGGTTGGGATAACACGTTTACCAAAATAAAAACGAGAATCTTGCAATAATATTATCTTGAACTTCATCCATTTCATCTGTAGCACGAAACGAACAATGACAACATGTCAGCAAAGTGACCACACAATCTCTGGAGCAGGAGGATGTTGTATGTTATTCTTATAATATTTAATTGTTATGTCTTTTATTCATTTGCGTTTTGTTCATTTGTTTTATGGAGATTCTTTCCTTTTCAAGTGTGATTGTAGGGAAAAATTCCATATGCGAACATTAAATAATTTCTTTGTATTAATTAATCATTTTAATGTATCTTTTGACCACCCGCCGCCACAAAAAAAACATAGATATGGAGTGGGATTTAAGGAATGAAATAAAAATTTAAGGATAAATAATCTTATTATAAGATTCCATAATAAAATAATAAAAGAATTTTAAGAAACTATTGAATATTAACCAAATGGTTTCTTTTAAGAAAATAAATTTAAATTATGTCTTTATTTTGTTGCCACATCCTAAATACTGCTATTGTATTTAATTTTAATCCAAAAAGGATATAATACACATAATTCTACCACCATTTGAAAGTTTATCGGTTGACGCAGAATATCTTTCCAATTTGATTTAACGATGTCCGTTCTGCTGCCTGTCCATATGCACCTTGTGAACATCTCTGTTTTGGCTAAAGAACGATGACTTTTGAAATAGGTGTTGATGGGTTCATTATTTCACCCTTGGTCGTTGAATGATTTTTGGTAGCTATATATTTATAATAATATAATTATTATAAAATAATTTTCTCTTTGATTATAACAGTGTAATTAATTGGATCCATGCAAAATACATCAGATTCTTATAGTCTACACTACCATTGTTGATTGAGGTATTATGCGTTTGTGCAGATGTTTGTAAAGGGCAGCAAAAACAGTACCACTTGTCAATATACAGTTCGACACAGAATCACTTCTTAAGCCGATTTAACCGTATCCGTCCCTCCGACTGGCTGTTCATGTTAATCTCATTCGCAAGGAACAGATCGCAGATTTAAAGATATCTCAATGTAGGTACAATTATTTTAACCTGATCCATTATTTCCAAAAAGAGACTACATGTAGGGCAATAAGGGTGCTGAATACTAATCAAGGATTTGAACATGCTCTGAGCAAAGCAATTATCAACTAACCTATACCTGCCTATATAAACCTATATAAACGTGGGTACAATATAAAGCGGTTCTTGTGGTGCATTTGCTTCAAATAACCATTCGTGTCACTAGTATACATAACCGAAACTATCCACACTGAACAATGGAAAAAACATCCATGGGGACTTATTGCTGCATGGATGCCTCACAATAAGAATACAGAATCTGAAACCAAAATATCCATCGGTATGCGAAA
Source organism: Cochliomyia hominivorax (assembly GCA_004302925.2). Taxonomy (NCBI): domain Eukaryota; kingdom Metazoa; phylum Arthropoda; class Insecta; order Diptera; family Calliphoridae; genus Cochliomyia; species Cochliomyia hominivorax. The sequence goes on from PYHX02000158.1 coordinate 49,427,621, forward strand.
CTATAACTGGGATTTTTACAGATAAGCACTGAGTGCACCAAACCATAATTAAAAGGATAATAAAAATTCAAAAAGAGTGATTTAGTATGCAAGAAGGCTATAAAGGATTACAACAATAACAAAAGTACATAATCTTGTATAACCTATTGAAAATATTACCAAGGTAATTTGTAAGCGATGCAATTAAGGAATCCTTTCTATACAGTAGACTTTAAAGTCAAACCAAAAAGTTGGTCATGAAAACATACTTGAGGAACACCAACTTTTATACTGAATTCTTCAATCATAAATTCGTTTAATTTTATCCTGAAATAAGACTCTAACAAGTTGTGTGTGTATAGTTGTACTAAAGTTATAATTTTCCATGCGAGTTTCATATACAATATTTATCAAATGTCGAACAATATTTGTTGAATTCAAACGATTTTATACTTTCTCCAATTAAGTGGATTACCTGTTCAAGAGCTCTATTAAGTAAGTTTTTTTTTTGAACTACAAGTCCAGGTACTATCTATGTCACTTCTTTGCATTATAAAATTTTAAATTTTATAACTTTAAGGATAATACGTTACCAAACATAACTCACCTCGTAAGTGTGGGTTGGAACAAATTGAGAAAGTATGGAATTCCTATATGTGGTTGATTCCTAATAAAGGATAGCATGATGGCGACATGTTGGCTTTGGTGCATATGGGTAAACATTGTTAGAATCTTTCCCTTTCAGTTTTTCAAACCTACATTTAACAAAATCTACTTATATCTCAACAAAATCTACTTACTTCCTACTTAAATAAGTTGAAAAATTTCCACATATCCCGACTGCAGATATTTTCAATTGGTTATGCAGAGAAAAAAATCATAACCCGAAATTCATTTTAATTCGAGCGCACATTTTAGATTTAAAAAATTCTGTAATTTTCATTACTTTTTTATTATTTTAATTTCAATATATCGAAATATTTTCATATTTTTTGAAACTGAACAGCAAATCTTTGCATTTTGCCTAAACAGCTTTAGCAAAACCAACGCGCATGTGTTTCAAATCGAAAGTGGTATAATATTTACCAATGAATACATCACCCAAAATCCAAATGTTCATGCCAGCATCTTCAAATGCGGTAGCACATTGGCCATCAGTTTGGAGAACATAGTCGCTAGGAGACAAAGTGAAGATACCATCACCAATGTGGAAGGTAAGGTTAGGCAAGTCAGAAATTGTTGAGCAGTTTAACATGAATTCATAAGTACTTTCGTTGAAAGTAGCACCAATAGCATTTTGTAGATTCAAGTAGACATCAGTGGGAACACCAATGAGGGAGGTGCCTGTATCAGCAATACCTTGGCAGTAGTTGCAAACACTAACGTCATCAACATGAGCAGATCTTATTTCGAATTGCCAGTAGCCAGCCTTAGAAACAGGAACATAATGGATATCACCAGTGTAGTGATCAGGATCGTTGCCACCCAAAACCAAAACACCACCTTCAGCGGAGGTACCATTGCGAGCCAAATAGAAGGAGAATACTTCATTGTCTACCAAATGTTGTTTGACCAAATTGTAGAAGGGTGGTACAACATTATCAACAGCAATACTTTGGAAGGCCATGCCCATGAGACCATCAAAACGAGCATTGACAAATGTTTCACCAGGTTCATTGGTGGCAGCAGCAAATACTTGATTTTTAATTTCCAAACCTTCAATGTTTACGGTATCTTGTACCAAATAACCAGACAAACTACCGCTGCCATATTGTATGGCAAAGGTTTGTCCAATATATTGGTAAGTTGATGAGGCACTACCATCATAACGGTTATGGAATTGACAGGCCAAATTGGTGGGTGCACAGGGTACTGTAGGAATCCACATGTTGGAGGAACCAGTATCAAACAAAAGGTAGAATTCCTGAGGTGGTGTACCAACTGTTACTTTACCATAATAAGAATCATCTACAAAGTTGAAAAGTTTCTCCTTGTATACTCTGCAAGAGTCTCTAACACCATATTTAGCTTTTAGTTTCACCAATTCATTTGATTTTTGTTTCGATTCCTGGACCCTGTGCAAAGGTACACGTACCAAGGCAGCCTCCGTTAACAGGAACACACTAAGTAAGGCAATAAAATACTTAAACATGATAACTACTAAATTACTTGTAAGAAAGTGATTAAAAATTTCCATTTAAATAGCAGTTATATAGCAAATGTTTTGTATATAACAAAAAACCGATAACAAAAACCTCAAGATAGATAAAGAGCACATACAAAAGATATTTCTATATAAATATCTAGTGCCCTGCAAATATTATAATTGATCGATTTGGGTCACATTAATCATAAATTTAATAATATTTGTCTAATTACTAATTATGTTTATAATTTTGAAGGTTATAATCGCTTTGTTTATAATCTGCAAAATAAAATTGTTAACAGTTACATTTGGAAATTATGAAAATGTTTATTAGTTTCAATTTGGCAGAAGAAATGAAATTATATCAACCATAATTTTTGGAAATAAGTTTTAAATAAAGCAAACATCATCTAAATTGCGATTCCATAATTTCAACAAATGTATATCTGAAATGTGTTCTTAATAAAACAAAGTCGTGTCACAACATGTTAATTATAATTTTAACAAGGACCCAATTAGATAAAAATAATATTGTTGTCAGGTGGCGAATATTTTTTGGTGAAATTGAACACAAAAAATTTATAGTAATTAAAAAAGTTTAGAAGAATTATATTTGCTAATTCAATGGTTCCCGATTTATTGGTCATCTTATAAAATTAAATTTGAAGTTTCACATAAAATAATACAAATATTTTCCTTTATATATCGCAACTACTTCGAGTTAAAAGATGATAATTTTTGAGGCCGTAAAAATGATTTTCATCATGAATATATAATTGAAAATATAATTATACCCTACAACACCGTATGTGATTGGAGTATTATGCGTTTTCTTGTATGCTTGTAACATGCAGAAAAAAATGGCCCAAAAATTTGGTTAAGATATGTCAAGGACGAGGCCTATTGAAATTTGCCATGATGTATCCAATATTTGAGGTATCTCACACACAAATGTTCTCCCGCATTATAAAACTTTAATGCATCCTAAATATAAAGCGAGTTTAAAGAAATTTTGCCAAAAAAAGTTTTATAAAATTTTAAACCGATGCATAAAAAATTGAAGAATTAGATGAAGAATTAGACGTGGATTTGACTACTCTAAAATATGTTTAAAAACTATTTACTTGACAAAAAAGATTCCCGTTTTTTACTAAAAAATCTGAGAAAAAAACCCAAAATTATGATTTATGGATTTAGTACACTTAAAACACACTTATTAATGTTCTGTATAATACCACACGCAGAAAAAACTAAGTTTGCGAAAATCATAAAGCAGAAGCAATATACTATTGTTATAGTTATATTAATATTGCTACAACAACTTTAAAATTCGTTTATTCGCATTGTATTTTTGCATTAAAAACAAATAGCTATTGTTATCGCCACTACAAATATGGTCATTCCAATAAAAATATTGTTATACTTATCAAAAGTTTGTACATTTGCATAAATAAACAAATCTTATTGTTATCACCACTAAAAATGTTGTTAGTCCAATAAAAATTTGTTTGTTCGAATTATTTTGTTATTGTACAAAAATGTACACATATGAATTATTTTAACATACTTTATATATCAATTAAATAACATACATTTCATATATCAATTATTTGAAAAATTTTTATCATATAATTTTCATAATTGTTATTGCTTAATTTTTTTTTAATTATAACAAATGATAATATTAATTTAAACATATATTATTTTCCTTGTTTAGACAGATATAGCCAGAAAAATTCAATTCTTATGAATTGGCACTAATTGTAAAAAAACTTTTGTTCATATTCAGTTGTCAGTAAAATGAAAATAATATTTTGTCCTTATAACAATAGTTTGCTTTTATAACGGGCTGTTGAATAACAGCGAAATCGTGATCAGTCGAATATATTTAATTAAAACAATTTAATTACAGCGATGAAATTGTTGTCAAAATTCAACAATTAACATGTTGGCGGAAACGATAAATGTTTGCCGTGAATATATTAGTGTTGCGACGAACATATTGTAAAATGACTTTTCTCTGCATGCAGGTTATTAGGAATACAAATTCTGGTTTTGTAATTTTGTTATATGTAGAAAAAATAATTCTGATAAAATTAGGTCAAATTCGGTGGTCAGTACTTAGTCCTGTAGGTCTTCTAGATACAAAAATGAAATTAAAATTTTTTATTTCATTTAAATTAAGCAGCCAATTGAAGGCTTCAAAATCACTTTATTAAAATCCTCTAATATTGATTTATAAAGTTTAATAGAAGTCTATGAGATTTATTTCCATAGTACCACCTCTACCAGCACAAATGTAATGAAATTTCAAAATTACTTATACACCCATACACTCTAACATACCTTTCAAATACCCATTAATAACAACAAAGTGTTTCATATATAAAGCGAAATATAACTTCACTATAAATTTTTTTATACTTATCCGGTTTTGATAATTCTTGAAAAGTTAAGAAAAGATTTTTGTCTGAACAGAGGGGTTGTTCCAAATATCGGTTTACAACTTCTTGTTACCGGACAGACAGGCAAAAAAAAAACGGCTAAATCGACTTATATTTCAAAAAAAAAAAAAAAAAAACGTAAAGAATGATCTACTCCATCATTTGTTTATTTTTAAACTTTCCAACCAAAAAATAATAAAATAACTTAACATAGAATTTTTGTTGTTTTTCAAATGTGATCTGAAATCTATATTACGAATAATGTTGTGATTTGTATTAGATCGGTAAAGGATTAGAGAAATTTTAAAACATGAAATTAATGTGGGCTTTATATGCTTTAAGAAATATTTTACAACTAAATAAATGATTTAGAAAAATCATCTAAAGTCGCTTTTCACAAAAAACCTTCGCCCTGAAATTTATTTACAAATCTTATCTTATCTCTTTCGCACTTAAGACCTCACATTTGTTTATGAAGTCATCTAAACATATCTTTTCATATATTTTTTTTCGCAATTTCTCACAAATGACAAATTTTCTACAAACAATTCTTGACAAATTATGCAAATTTTATAAATCGTTAAAGAAAAACACACTCACACACATATTTAGTCTGCAGTTTAGTGGAATGCACATGTTTACAACATGTAGGTTTTAGTAAATTGCAACATAGAAAGGCACGCATGACAACGTTCACATTTCTTACACTTTAAGTTCAAATGTGAATGAACAAAACAAATTGCTCGTAAGATAAAAATTACCACAATAGAGAATTAACGTAAAAAATGCTTAAGCAGAGTATGGAAAAACTCGTAGCAAAATCTTTATTTTCAAATTTATTAAAAAACGTATTTCATTCAGTTAAGAGTAAAAAGAGGATTATTTTTTAAATCGATCAAATATACAAACGGTTGAAAAAACAAATTTCTTGCCGCAACAAAACTTACTGTTGCTGTTTTTATAATAAAAAGTGCAATTACAAAAACACACAAAAATTCATACAACAAAAGTGAACACATATTAATATGTGAGAACGTTTGCATATTCATGCCAAAATTTTCTTTTTCAGTTTAATAAAAAACATTTTTGACTGCTACACATGACTTCAAAACAAGTTGTGTAAATTATTCATCTTTAAAATCTTTTTCGATATCGCTTATTTTGTATATTTATCCTTTTCGATTTTAATAATTTTTCAGATTTAAACACTTTTCAAATGGTAATAAACAAATAAAACCTTTTTTTAAAAATTAAACTCCTTAAAAGATCTGATCTTATTACGAGTAAAAAAGAGTCGAAACCGTATCTTGCTTATAAGATTAAATCTAATGTACGACATTAGTAAAAAAAGACAAAATTAAAATTATATCGAATTAATTATAAATAAAAAACAAGTAAAAATGTTATAGTCGGTCAATCCCTTCTATGAAATACCCTACACCACATTGTTGGATATAAATAACAGCTGCAAAAATTTATGGACGACTTTCGTATTAATTGATTTTCTGATCTGTGATTAAGTGTGAAGTATATTCTTGCAATAGTAACATTTATGTGAAATTTATGGGAATGCAAGGATTTTTTTCGGGTTTACATCGGAAGAATGATGGAGCAACCCTCATATAATATGGGACATCCATTTATATTATATTTATCTTAATTTTACCATATGTATTATAATACTAACGTACATTGGAATGTGAGCTACCTGAAATGTTGGACCGAATATGACCAATTTCAATAGGCTTGTCCTTGCGACCGGTAGTATATTCACAACATTTACATGGACAGGCAGACAAACGGACGGACATGTGTATGTTATAAATATCAGCACGAACGCGTAATACCTCAACCACCTACGGTGGTGTAGGGTATAATAAATTTAATTGATTAATAAACTTGTAGACTTAATTTTTAGATTCCAAGAATTTTTTAAATGTTTATTACAATTAAGTGATTGATTGTAGTTAATAAATATTTTTTATATCGTTCTAATCGAAGTTATTTGTAATTCAAAATAGAAGCGCGTGTGTTTTGTTTATGTTTATTTGGCGAATTTATCGATAAAATATATTACTGATATTAATTTGTTTTTCGTAATATTTTTACAAAATATGAACAATAATTTGCACAATGGGGTAGAAATTTCTTTGAAGAAAATTGAAAATATTTAAAAAAAACTAAAAACTAAGGTCCTTATAAACGATTCTAAACTGGTTACCGGTTGATTAGATGACCACGAATTTCGGTTTTCAAATAGAAATTTAGCAAAATGCCGTAAGGAACTGGAGATACAGGTGATATGGTCATACAACTTTTAACTAAAGCATTCTTTTCCCGCTTAGGCAGAGGCTATTTTCTAATCACATGGGAGAAGTGCACCTATTATCTCTCATGGTGGAAAAATTGGAGAAATGGTGTCTTCAAAACGACACCATTTCTCCAATATAAGATATATGATCGGGATGTTAAGATTTTTATCGATAGCAAAGCCACAATTCGTCCCTTACAGGATGTCTACACGATATCGAATTTTATACTGGAATGCCGCAGAGCATTCCAACATTGCACTATTCTAGGCGAATGGATTAGCTCTATTTCATTGCGTAAAGCTCGAATAATGAACTTTCCTGTTTGCATAGAAAACGCTTCCTAATCTTTTCTTCCACTTTGGCTGTAACTTGCTGCTATCTATACACATGGATTTTTTAATAGGATTCTTCGAAGTCTTTGTAATATGAGTGGCTTGACAAAGTGTAACATTCGTCTATCTTATCCCTACAGGAAACACAAAGGGACTTTCAGGACCCAAATGAGCTACATTTCGTGCCAGTTTTATGATCTCACCTATATTAATACTTAAATACTGATTAAAAACAATTTTTAATTAATCTTCTTTGATTTCTTATTGAAAATACAAAACGTTAGGGCCACTCTTTATGTTCATCCTAAAACAATACACTTTTGAAAAAAATTATATTAAGAATTAATCATGTCAATTAACCATACTCCCTTCAAACAAATCCCCCCAAAAATTCCAATATCATATTTTTGTATCTGTCTAGACAGTAGTGAAAATATTCACATTTGTTTTTTTATGACAATAAAAAACGGCATTACCACACATGAAAAAAAAAACTAATTCAACTAAAATATTGTATGTAAAAGGATAAAGAGTAAAAAGGATATTAAAACATATGTTTAAGCCAATATTTCTTCATTTAGCTTTCGACATAACGTCAATTGTGAACAAAACTTAATAAGCGAAAAAAAGAGAAAAAATCCATATTAAGACATAAATTTATTCTAAAGCCAAACGAAAATTCACCTTTATTTTCACGTCATAGGAAACGATGATTTTATTTGAAAAAGGAAAAACAACAAAATATAAGACAGACAGACGATTTGGGAGACACAAAAACACTTTGCAGTTAAATAATGTTAAACAAAATAGTTTATGACACCAGAACAATCAACATAAATGTTTATGGAATAGTGAAACACATCCGTTTTGTTAAAGGATTTTTTTTTTAGATTCTTTGTATTTTTTAACGTCATAGACAGAACAAAATATAAACGTGTTGTATGTAGAATGTTTCTATAACTAATATCTAAACAAGTCAGAGTGCAAAGGTCCGTTAAGACCGACTTTATAATACCATATACCATGACGTCGGTATGAACAATTGTGACCGACTCTTGTTAAATTCGTCTTTATGATTTAAACTTGTGTGAAAAAAACTTATTAAAAAGTATATTAAACTAAGATATTAAAGATAGGAAATAGTATCGCAATACAAGATTTTTTCGAAATTTATGGACCCTAAAGTGACTTCTTGAAGTGGACTTCAATATGGGCTGCTCTTATTTATTTACCGATTTTCTTGATTTTGGATTGGAATGTAAAATAAAAATATATTTGTGACATATTGAATTACAAATCTTCATATCTATGAAAGGACACTATTATGGGAGCATGACCGAACATAACCAATTTCAGTAAGCTTCGTATCTAAACTCGTTAAAATATCGATGAAATTGCGACCTGCGTTTTCATGGATAGACTGACGGAAGGACATCATCAAATCTATTTAGAAAGTGATTCTCTTTTTCCTGTATGTTACAAACGCATAATACTCCAATCACCCGAGACGGTGTAGGGTATAAAAACACAACAACTAAATAATGATAACAAAATATGAGTATTTCATGACAATCCTTTTTTATAAACAAGAACGTAGAAAAAACGTCCAGTTTATTTTTAGTGACAAAGGACTTTGGCATGTATCATTAACTAAACGATTTAGAAAATGTTTGTAAAATTGCCTTCATAAAAGTGAAAATACGTTGCAAACAATTTATGCTGACATCCATTAATAAAGGTAACGAGTAAAAGGGTTTTAAATAGGACATCATAAATAATGACAGGGTGTCAAAAATCAAATCATATTCTTAATTGAAGGATGTATGGGATTTTAAAATATTTTTTGAAATTCATTTAATTAAATTTTAGTAAAATATTTAATCTACGAAAAATAATAACAAAATATTTCATTAATACAATTATTGTAGTTTTGGCAATGGAATATATTTTAAAGGCGGATATTAATTCAAGTGGCGGAAATTAGAACATAAAATGAAAAATCTATGTATTCTAGAAGGATGAATTTGCAATAATAATAAGATGTTAAAAAACTCAAGGTTTTATTATATTCAAAATACAGACATTGGAAATGCAAATAACAGGAAAACTACAAAAATAAGCACATGAATCCAGACCCGACCGAAATATTAATTACAGATTTATTAAGAAATAAAATATTTCAAACTAGACGTACTATGACATATATACATAGCAATTTCCGAATCATTTTCTGAGTCAATTTAATGATGTTCGTCCATATGTCTGTCCTTTCGGCTGTACGTGTAAATGTTGCGAACACTTTACAGGTCGCAGTTTAAAGATCTGTTGATGAAATTCGGTATATATCATTAATTTGGCTCAAGAACGAAGTCTACTGAAATTAATCTATTGAAATCCAGGTAACTCCTCCCTTCCAAATACTAATTTAAAGGACATAAATCTCACACATGCGTTCAAATTAAGATAAATATAAGCAAAAATCAATGTTAAAAATGTATAATTTTAAAAGGCATAAATTTCATATAAATGTTATTGGCTGGATGAAATTTGTCATATATTATTATTTTTCTTGAAGCCTGTTGCAATTGATTCTGATCAATCTAATATTTTAAGTTAATCTTAACTTCGGTATTTACAAAGCTCGTCGAAAATAAGGTTTGGCTTCTTTTGCAGTAACTACACATTTGCTTGTCATACGAACATTTTTTTGATTTATTTTGATACTTAAACTTTTTGTCAATATTACCTCGATCATCGTGATAATAATAAAAGTTGCACAAAATTTGCCAAAACATTCTTCATGTAGCAATTTTTTTCCTTGGAAAATTGACTTCAATTTCCGTGCTCTGATTTTAGCGTCTTCTTTTTAGCAGCGTTACTGTCAAGAACTTTTTGAGCATTTTATATTTTTAAACCTACATTAGCTTAAACTTTTAATACTCAATAGTACGATCAGTGAGCTAAACGGGCTGCTTTCCTATCAGATTTGTTGGGAGCTTTCTATTTTTTCGCTTTAGGAACATCATGTGAACCATTCCTTCTACCTGAACCGGTTCTGTTTAATAATATTAGAAACAGTTTGACGGCGGACCCTTGTCATCTTTTTGTAGCACTCAGTTGGGAATTGTTGAAAATATCTAATAATTTTAATATGCACTTTTTCCTGGTCACTTTTTTACATCAGATCAGCAATATATTAATTTGGTTGACATTTGATAAAATAACTGACATGTTTTACAATCATAACTCGACCAAAAGAAAATACTTATGTAAAAAAATAAGAAAAACATTTGTGTTAATATTTTTTCGATCTATGTCCTTATAAAAGCAAGTAAGAATGCTATATTCCGCTGTGCCTTATCTTAAATACTCTCCAACAATAACATTATGCAAAAAATTAATAAATCTTTGAATAGCTGTCAAACTAGATTCATATATTAAAGACAGTTAAAAAAATTGAATTCAATTTTTAAATCCTTTTCCGAGAAGGAGCTTTAAATGGGAACTATTGCAAATATTTCCCGATATTCGTTAAATTAGTAATTTATAGTGCATTAAGGTTGAAACAATTGAATTGTTTCGTTAGAAATTATTTTAAGTTAAATCGGTTCATATTCATATAAAAGTTCTCGAGAAGGGGCGTTATATGGGAGCCTTATTCAAATCCTGTTTTTCGGGAAGGGTTTAAACAAGAACTATAGCAAAATATAGACCGATATTAGTCTAATTAATAATATATATTCATGACAGTTTAAAGATAATTGAGACGAAAGGGCCTTAAAGATTTCTTCCTTGCGTTACACACGAAATGATAAAGTTAATATACTCAGTGGAGGGGGAGGGCTTAAAAATATTTGATTTGAAAATGCATAAAATAGTTTTTAAATGTCAATTTAAAATTAAATATTTGCTCAAATTTTACAAACTGTAAATTAATACACTGTCTGAAAGACTTTTAAATCTTATTAAAAACCTAAACTTTTTTATTGAAAATCTCATTTAAAAGTCAATTTTTGAACTAAATTATTTACATAAAATATTGAGTCCTATTTTTATCTACTAACATCCCGATACATCCAATCAATGTTATTACACATCCACACCTTGTTGTTTCTGTTACACATTGCATTATATAATACCAACCTTCATATCTCCTAACAAAAACCTCTTTACATCTATAAACACCTGCCTGCCCTGCTAATATAAAAAACAACACACACACACACTATTTACAAATTTCTAATGTGTGGACCCTCCTTGTGAATAACACTTTTTTCAAAATAGAAAAATATTCTATGTTTTTCTATTCATGTTTGCAGTTAGATATTCTTAACTTCCGTTTTCTTGTACGGCATTTCCTACACGATTAAATATTTAACATTATTAGTAGTCAGTAGGCGTTTCTATATTTCACATGTACTTTTTTCTCTTGTTTTTGAAATTTCTGTTTTTTACGGAATATTTAAGTGTTTGTTGAAATGTTGTTGTTTTAATATCCGTTCTAGAGAATCGATTACTACTAAACATTTAAAACATGTGTTTGAAAAAAGACACACACATCACACATTTAACTCTTCCCCCCAAAAGAACAACATAGTGGGTAGTGGATATTGTTTGTTACCAGCATTACATTAGCATTTTTGTAGATATTGAGCATGGGAATAATGATTTCAGTTAAATACCGCTTTTTTGGGCATTTTGTGTACAAACATTATTTTAGATTATTTTTCCCCTTTTGCCTTTTTGTAAGCCGCCAATATGGGTTTAATATTTTATATAAAATACAAGTATTTAGTTAATCTAAACACGTAGTCGATTAAAACGAATTTTGTCACCAAAATAGCACTAATATTAAGTATACACAAATACATTTCACCTATAAATTAATATGCGTACATGAGTGTGTGTATATTTATATGCAGGAAATTAGAAAATTTAAAAAAATAAAAATATTGCCGTTTTAAGCGTGTGAAAACTATAATTACTAGTTTGTTAAAAGTAATTGTAAAATAAGCTTTTTAAAAATTTTAAGGCAACACACAAGTTTCCATTTGAAATAAAATTCTGCTGTTCAATAAGTTACGAAACTTTAACATTAATTTTGTAAATTGAAAATATTAATATTCCACTAAACATTTCTTATCAGTTCCACGAAACGACTTTTTAAAAGCATAAAAGTATGCCACACATTTTCGCTTCCAATTTGGCTTTATATGAAAAAATGTCTTAAGAACAAGATTCTGATAGGCTATTGATATAGGCGAAAGCCCGAATGTCATAAAGAAGAACACAATTTACACCGTATACAGACTTAGTTTCTTTTGTAAACTGAAATTCAAAGAAATTAGAACAGTTAAAAAAAAATAAAATAAAATCTATTGTTACATTCGGCTGTACCGAATCTTTAATACCCTCCACCATTATATTGAAGAAAATTATCTAGTTGTCTGAATTTCGACGAAATTGGCTCATATTTTGTTTATTTTATTATTAAGGAGTAATAACCAAATATGGCCCAAACGGGCTTCATGTATTAAAGACTGTTTAAAAAAATGAATCAAATTTATGTCATTAAGATATTAGAGCAAAATTTTGCCGAATTTCAGTGGAATTGGAATTGATATTGGTCAGATTAATAACATGTATTCAAAACAGTTAGAAAAAAATTGTGGCAAATTTCAATAAAATGTGGAGTTAAGATTCTCATACGCTCAAAATTGTTTTCCGGAAAGGGGCGTTATATGGGAGCAAAACATGGACCAAACTTTCTCGAACTAATATTATATAGAAAGAAAGTAAGAAAAATGTTTTAAATTTCAATGAAATTGGTTTTTATTTAAGTGTTTTTTAAGCTCAAACCCGTTTCCGGGAAGGGGCGTTATATGGGTGCTATAACAAACTAAAAAATTGTTATAAAAATATGTCACACAGTTTTTAGGTTGTATCAAAATTTTGCCTACTTCAGCATATAAATTTTTTCTATTGATCCGATTTTGATGACTTTTGCACGATGCTGAATAACATATAACTGTATATATGTTATAGTTAAATTTTAAATTATAGTTAAATTTTTGTTGAGATCCAAATTATTTTTGTTAAAAAATTAGAAAAGTTCTTTCTCGGAATTTTGAAGTAGTCTTCAAAATTCTGATGAATCGATACAGATTCAAATAATGTAGCCATATTTCAAGCTATTATTCTATACGTAAAAATCTTTCCAACAGACAGACAGACAGACGGACATAGCTAAATTGATTTTAGATCGATGTAAGAATATACATATGGTCTTTGTTGGTGTTACGCACGGATGATAAAGTTAATAGACCCTAATCACAAATTATGATAGTAAAGGGTATAAATAGCAAAGAGAAACTAGTTCCATTACAGACAGGCCCCTTTTAAAAAATTAATCGATTCTATTGAAATGTTGCAAATTTACTTCTATTATAGCTTTAAATTTATATAGCTAATCTGACGAATGCAGGTCCGCATTTGGTTATAGCATCCCCATAAAGTCCTTTCCCGGAATATTGTATTTAGCACAAAACGCTTAAAAATGTACAAATTCCATTAAAACTAATTTGACGAATTTAATCTTATAAACATTGTAAACTTTGTATTTTGAAAAACTAATTATTTACTTTGCTTCAAATAATATATTTAACGTTGTTGTACCTTTTTGGATATACGTAATGCTGTTTTAAATACAATATAATTAAAGCGAAATTAGAGGAGCTACAGCCGAAAGGAAGAAACTCTGTTATCACTGCATTTTCATTCAAGTATTCACCTGATTTTTTCTTCTATAACTTCTCTACTCTTGGACCGATATACCTTGTTTTAAATAGGAAACTGCTTACGTTAATAACAGACCAAAGGTTATTTCTTATGTTCAGACAACGTTTATATTAAATCATCCTTAAATTTTCACCTCGCCTCTGTGGAGTCGTACAAGCGACTATTACTCTTGCGGTCCAACCACGAAGGTGAATGCACCTGGTACATTTGCCACATGTCAGACAAGTTTCTTGTTGGGAGTTCAAAAGTCCACAATAACACTATTTAATCTAGAGAGTATTCCCAATCAAAGGAACAAGCAAGAACCTTTGCTAATTTGTCTTACCTAACAAAAAGATCAGTGCAGACTCTCTAATATTACTTAACTAATCTCCTTATATATACAAAATTCTTACACTGAAATTCATAGTTGATTAAAATAGTATCCTATAATAAATCATCAAGCTGCCTCTATGCAAACATTTATTGATGTTAATTTCAGTATTTATAGAGCCCTTTGTAACAAGTGATTTGCTTCATTTGGCGCAGCTTTTTGACCAGAAAGTTGCGAAAAAATTACGTTTCTTCATTTATTATGTAGCAAGAATTCTGTTAAAGAAATCTTGACTTCCATTTCCGTGCACTTTTATTTATCACGCATTTTTCCATATTTTACAAAGGTAATTTGAAATAGAAAATATCAAATAATAATAATTGGATTAAAAGTTAAAACGTGTGTTAAAAATTTCTTCATAATCAATACAAGTAAATGTACTTGTATACGACATTGTTGTTTCTAAATGGTAACTACCAAAATTTAATGAACGACCCTCGTATTAATATATTTTCAAATTTATGTACGATTTATTCGTCTTTTAAGGATTTTTTTCTGGGGACGCTATATAATGATACCTTCCAAGTTTTATGTATCTTTAAAATTACATTTTGCTCACAGGATTTACATCTGCTGCTAGCCAACCGGCCAGACCTACGTGCGGTCGTACGGACATCGTTAAATCGACTTAGAAAGTTATTCTGAGTCAAACGGTAATTTAAAGTGATTGTAGCACTTTTTTTTTTCTTTTCCAACTCACCTTTGGTGGTGTTTGGTATAATTAAGTACATCATAATATATGCATCTTTATAATATAATTTAATTTATTAAATCCATTTAAATTACCTTTCGTTTAAACATTTTAAGATCCAAAAAAAGCTACAGCTTTTTTAAAGCATTAAAGCGCAATCACAATTTAGTAACTTTATTAGAACCGCACTAAAACCAATTTATTATCAATTCTAAAACAGCCTATAACCACATTATGTTCTACAACTTCACATGATGTGACGTCTCCCTCTAATAAACCGCCAGTGGTTTTGATTGTACACAAATAACCAATGTTGTGTCAAAGGGTGGAATATTATTTACAAAATATAATTAACTGAGATTTTCACTCACATACATAATAATTGACAATATCGATATTAAAATACATAAACTTATTTCAATATTTTGCTATTCATGATTAAATAATTGTTAAAAACTTCCAAATGGAAAATTTCTCATATCACCCTTTTAGTTAGTTTTGTGTGGCATCAACCACAAACTATTCTATTCATCTAACTACATGTAAAATTTAAAGTGTATATGTGAATATTTATGTGTGTTACGTATTGTTGATGCAACCTCAATTTAACACATACCAATACAACCTCATCAATTGATGATTTTACCAAATGAAACACTATTTAATACCCGGGAACAATAATCATTTGTACGAGGATGTAGTTTACCAAAACCGCTTATATAGAAGAGTTTAATAATCAAATATAGATTTTTCAAACTCCTAATAAATCATTAAACTTTATTTAAACTTAATATATTGTCAGTATTTACAGGGATTATTTTACATTTTTTTTTATTAAAAAGTTTTCAAAAGTCAAGTTCAGAGGATTAAAAAATAATATTTTTTACATCAAATAATTATTAGTTGAAAACCAACAGCATTACCGCAGACAAGTTAGTTATTATAATTTAATGTATTTTTTTTTAATTATGAAAATATAATTATTATTAAATTTAATAAAAAGTAGCAATATTACAGCTACACAAACATAAGGCAAACGAACTAATAAGTTACATCTTGTCGTTAATTACGCTGTTAGCTTGAGTGATAATTTGTGCTGTGAATGTTGCTTTATCATGCTGTGAATTGTGTAGTGTGATTTTGGGGGAAACCTGACTAAACATTCATATTTATTCTCACGAGACGGAATCAATTTTTCGCAATAGTATGGACAGTTAAATGTCTCCCGAAATATAATTTTCTTTAAAATGCTATAAAGGACAATATGGCATTCTGTTTTCTACACCAAGAGGAAATCATCTTAAACCCTATAAATTGTGTACAGTGTAAAGCATAAGTATAAGTACCCATGTTTCAGTAAACAATTTTATGAATCTTATGTGGAAATTAAAAAATATATTTTTTTTTTATATTTTTAATTAATTTATCTCTAAATAATAATAATAAAAAAGTTTTAACAAACTAAAGTAAAAAACAAGTAAGAATGTATAGTGGGTCAAGCCCGACTATCTAATACCCTACACCATATTATCGGGTATAATCGGTAGTTACAAAAAATTAATGAACAACTCTCGTATAATTTGATTTTCAGATTTATTCTTAAAGTGTAATACATTATTGTGACACTAAGATTTATGTTAAATTTATGAGATTTAAAAGGTATATATGTTAAATTAAGAAACGACCCTCGTATAATTTTTCACTCTGATATCTGCTTATATTTATTTTAATTTGACCAATTAACTTAGAATATTGTAAGACTTACTGTGCCAAATTTCGTTTAAATCTCTTTGTATCTAGGAATTTTATGACCTTAAAACCCCATTCAGGGAAGAATATTTGTATGGGAGGAACCTGATATATTAGACCGAACATGACCAATTTCAAAAGACTTCGTCGTAAGACCAAAATAATAATATATATTAATTTTTTATATCAAAAATTACGACCTGTAGACTGTTCACAACGTTTACGTTGACAGTCAGCCGGACAGACAGACAGACTAACGGACATCTTTCGACTCAGAAGAGTGATTCTGAGTCAAATTGTGTATTTAAAGTTGGATGTAACACCATTTTTTATGCATGTTAAAAACTCCTGCACAAACGCATAATGCCCCAAACACCTTCGGTGATGTAGGGTACAAAAAGATAACTTTGTTGTTACTCTTTTCTGCAAAAGTAAAATAACCATCTGAAAAGAAAATAAAATAAATTTTAAAAAGGAGAGTTTAAGTATATTAAAATCTTTAACCTAATACTTAGCAGGACATTCCTTAAAGTTTTGTATTTCATTCAACTGTTTGAAGTTTGGTGCCTACACAAACAATTTTCTAAATAATCTCAAAAATGCTTGATGGGATTTATAAAGCGACTTTGTGCAGGAGTATTAACATCTAAAAATCATTTGTCACTTGTATCCTCCACCACAAGTGGTGAAATGGTTATATAACCTTAAAATTATAAAATGAATCATCTTAGACCTCAATTATATTCCTGTATCAAGTCAAAATCTAAGTCGTCTTTGCTATGTCCGTCTGTTCATCTATCTGTCTGTTGTAGATACGCAGACATCCACAATTATTTACAAAGCTCAATGAAAATTGGCCTGAGTTTCCCGTTTAAAACAGCAAAAACGGCCCAGTATATTAAAAGATATAGCTCGATATCTGAGGCAACCTTCATATTCATATATTAGAGGTGAAAGGAATCAAGAATAAATCATCTAAGACCCCAAAATCAAAATCTGAGCCGATTTCTCTAATCTGTCTCATCTCATCTGTCTGTCTATTTTTAAATTAAACCTGTTGATACTTTTTTCTGAAAATCCTCTTTTTGACAAGAACTTATTTTCAAACATCTTCTCTTTGCGCAACTTTTCTTCCAATCGCATCGATAAGAGGTGTCTGGAGATATTTTATCATTTTTAAGAGCATAAAACCTTGTTTGTTTAGGTTAATTTAACCAGATCAGTCATTTACAACCAACAATGTGTGTAGGGTATTACATAATGGGCCTTGACCGACTATAACATTTTTTACTTGTTCCTTATTGCCTTTATTTCTTAATGATGAAGTTAATATAATGTGTAACACTGAGGGATAAAAAGCTATAAGACTAATTTAAAATTATTAAATTTTATACCCACGAATTTTTTATTGGAACTAAGAATTCTTTAAAAATTTAATAGATAATGAAAATCCTGCCATTAGTGTATCTAAATCTTCAGTTTATTATTTATTTAATTTTAATAAATTTTTATAATTATTTAGCATAAATTCAATTTGAGAATTAAATTACAAAAGTTTATTTTATCTTTAGTAGTTTTTTTAATCCATTTATTTCATTTTAATGCTTTTTACAATTTTCATCATAACTCCATCAATTAATTAGAAATAATTGCAAACTACTTCAGAACTGATTTCCATACAATTTCAAATAATAAATCATTTTATAATAATAAATCTCATATTCATATAAAATGAAATCATTTCAAATAGATTTGACATAAATCAAAAACCGTATTAAAATTTTCAAATAAAATTTATTTTCTACAATTTATTAATGGTCAATTGAATTTCCACTCTCAATACCTTTCTATAAAAATTCTCATATGTATGTGTATGTAGATATTTACAAAAAAAAAAAATAAATATACAATTTATTAGTTGAATTAATTGAACTCTTTGCGATATGCTGCTTGTTGAATGTCTAAATGATATGACGATTGTAAAGAAACAGTGGCAGATAAAAGTGGAAGAAAATCTTACAAAATGTTTATCAAATTGCTTTTCCATATAACTAAGCATTTAATTAAGTTTTATATACATAAACACAGAATAATTTTGAATAATTTTGTTGCGTACTGTATAATAGCACATTTTGTTTTACCAAATGTATTTACGACAAGTAAAACATATTCGCTCATGCCGAATCTTCAACACCTTTAACATTTTGAGCAATTTGCATGAACATTAGAACGAGGGCAAAAGGAAAGCTGTACCTGGTTGTACTAAATCTTCAATATCGTCCGTTACATATCATGTGGTAACAAACGACAGTACGACACACATTTGTAATGCATCTATATGCATACTACACACACATTAATTTTTCACATCAATTTCCTCTTATATTTATCTTAATTTGACCAAGTGCATTAAAATACCAACTCATATGTGCCCTTAAAAGTGATATTTGGAAATAGTTTCGTATGGAATCTACGAGAAATGTTGAACCGACCATTGCATTACTTAGCACATCATTTCAGAATATTATAAGACTTGCTTTTGCCAAATTTCGCTCTGTATTTAGGAGTGTTATGACCTTAAAACCCCATTCAGGAAAGAATATTTGTATAGGAGGTACTGGAAATATTGGGCCGAATATTCACATTCAAAAGGCTTCATCTTGGCCTCAGGATTTAAATTTAAAGCCACCAAGAAAGTGATTCTGATTTGAACGGTATACTTAAGAGGAAGTGTAACACCATTTTTCTACATGTTGCAAACATCAGCAGAAACGCATAATACCCCAATCACCTTCGGTGGTGTAAGGTGTCAAAAGTATTGCAAATATTTATTGAAGAGAAAAGCTCTTATACTCAGACTATGAAGCCAATTATTTAACCAACTTATTACCACTACATACAAATATTCAATTCACCTATACATACACATGCAAAAACTTTGTTGCATACATACAAATGAAAAGCAGTGATTGAAGTGTATAAATTGGGAGAGTATAAAGGTTTCGTTGTTCCATTTAAATTCCCTCAATAAATGGTTGGATGGCTGTTCGGTTGCCGTAACTTTCATTCCAAAATTTAAAGGAGTTTGTTTGTGTGTGATGTGTACAGAAACGGAAAAAAATCGCAGTGTAAATGAAAAATGCTTCATTTAACACTTGTACTTCTTCAATCAACTCAAACAAAAACGGTCAACCATTGAATGGAATTTATATTCATCATTCTAGAATTTTTTATCAAAAATCAATATTATCTACGATGATTGCAGTGAGTCAGAGCAAGAAATGAATTAAATCGATGCTGATAAATATTCAGTTTTAAATTTCTACATTAAATAAGATCGATTTTTGTAGAATATAATAACAAAAAGTAAGAGTGTAATAGTCAGATAAAACTGGCTATATATAGTACACTACACCACTGCGCCGGAATGACTAATTTATGGACCGACCCCAGCATAATCAGATTAAATGTTTTGTAATTGCATTAATATACTTGTTAAGCGCAATTACTTCATACAAATTTTTATACAAAATTTAAGAGATTTATGAAATTCGGGTGATTTTCGGAAGCAAGGATTAAGTGTGGGATATAGGAAATTATGCATCGATTATCGCAAATATTATAATATTAAAATTCTTTTATACTTGAGACATTTTGTATGGGAGGTACCTGAAATATTGAATCGAACATAACCAAGGACCAGTCGTCCTTTTATTAAAAGAAAAATAGTAATTATTAAAATGTGAACCAAAAGTCATAAGATATCTAAAAAATTAGGACCTATATAGTATTCACAACATTTTCAGGGACAACAGCCGGACATTGTTAAATCGACGCAGAAATTTTTGTATGTTGCAGACATCAGCACAAACACAATATACCTTAAACGCCTACGATGGTGTAGGGTATATAAAGTCAGTTTATTTTATATTAATAATTTTGTAATGATTGAAAGTTATGGTCGCGTTTATCATTCTGTTATTATACCCTACACCATCGTAGTGGTTGGTGTATTATGGGTTTGTGCTGAAGTTTGTAAAGTACTGAAAAACTCACTATCTAAGCCGATTTAACGATGTCCGTCCAAAAATTTGTCAAAAATTAGTTTTATGATATTTTTAAATGATCTGCTAAATTATTCAAGTTTCGGTCCATTGCTCCTCATAAAAACCTTCTTCCAAAAATCACTTTGAATGGAATAAATCTCTCATATACGTTGGTAATGTAATATTAATTTGCCAAATTAAAATAAATTTAAGTAAAAATCAATGTGCAAAAATTATACGAGGGTCGTTCAGGAAGATAAAACTAGTAAATAAAGAGCAATTCTATTGAAATTCGACAATATTATTTTTTTGAATATATGTTATTAATTTAACCAATATCGGTACACATTTTGCTTAAGGTCTCATATAACGTCCATTCCCGGAAAACCGGTTTAAACTTCTAAAACTTTAATATGAATATGAACCAACTTAATGTAAAATCGTGACGATTATATTCGAACTGTCTTGAATATGTGGTACTTTCTTGGTGAATATCGTTCCTTTTTTTACTGCACTCATAAGTCTTTAAGCTTAAAACAATTCAACTAATATTTAGCAAAATTACTGCTCTTAGGTCTTTATGCTATAAGGACTCTTTTCAATTTAAAATTATCGGGTGATGCTATGAAACCTTTAAGGCTTTAAAGGTTCTTAAATATGAGCCAGTTCTTATAGAGGCCTTTTTCCGTTACAGGTGTTGCTGATGATGTTACTTTCACAGAATAAAATTGTTTTCAAAATATTAATTTTTATCACCTACAATTAAATCTAAAGTACTGTAATTATTTTATTGCAATATTAAGTAATAATAAGTAATAATAATATAATAAAATTTTGAGTACGCCATAATTTTCAAACTCGTATCTCAGTCAGTGTCTGAAAGGTAAATATCATTAAATTCATTTTATATTTCTTACTAAAAATTCATTTAAAATGAATTTGCACTTTAAGTAACTTTTATTTAATTATTTTTATTTTATGCGCTGTATTTCCAAACATTCTCATATTAAAGTGAAAAATATTTAGTAACTGTCAATGATTCATAGCAAAATTCACCCAACTGATTAAATTAAGAAAAAGGTGCAAATGCACACTTGTAGTTTATTTGTTTGTTTTTACATCCTCCATCACTACAAGTGGTTAATAAGTTTGTCATTCCGTGTGTAACATCAAGAAGTTATCATTTAAGATCCCTTAAAGTATATATATTCTTACATCATATTAAAATCTGAATCGATTTAGTTATGTTCGTCAGTCCGTTGGAAACATGCTTACGCCTAGAATAATTGTCTCAATTCAATGAAATTTGGCCTGTTAATTTGTTATTGATCTAAACTGAATTTCAACAAGAATCTAACTGTAACATATGTGCTTCATTATCATACAAAAAGTTATATGTTTTAAGTTATAGGTTCAAATATGCACCCCAAAATCTGTGTATCTTATAGGACTCAATTTTGAAAACAATCTTCTGAAATTCGCCTTATATGTGCTCCCATAAAAGGTCCTTTCCTAAAATTTTTTTCTATTGAAATTTGGCAAAATCCATTTTCTTACTGTACAATTTATTTTTATATATAAGTTTTTATATATAATTTGGTAAATTTCGGTCTATATTTTGCTTTAGCCGGAATATAAAACTAGTAAATAAAGACTAATCCTATCGAAATTCAGCACAATAAATTTCCTAACTGTCTTAAATATATGTTGCTAATTTTGTCAACATCGGACTATACTTTTCTATGGTTCCCATATAAGATCCCTATCCGGAAAACGGGTTTGAGCTTACAAATCTCTTAAATGAACCCCAATTCTATTGAATTTCGGAATAATTATTTTTCTAACTATCTTTAATATATATTATTAATTTGGCCATTCTCGATCCATATTTTGCTATAGTTCCCATTTAATGCCCTTTTAAGAAAAAGGTTTTAAAATCAAACCATTTCTATTAAAATTTGGTACAATTGTATTTTTAAACTCTCTGGTTTGACAATTATCGGGCCATATTTAGTTATTCCTCTTTTATAACATTATTTCTTGTATAGTTTATGGTACTTAAGATCCGTGGAGGGTGTTGAGATTCGTCGCAGCCGAATATAGCATTTTGGCTATATTATTTTTTTAATAAAATAATTATATACAATAAATTTGTATCGGATGGTTATTTTATATATGTCATTTTACACAGATGATGGAAAGGAATGCAACAATATAAGATTATAAATGGACTCAATGTAAGTTATCTTCTACATCAATCTTTTGTTCATTTTAATCTAAAGTAATATTTTTCAATTTATTTTTATTTTAACATTCACCTTTAGGAATTTTACATGCAGTCTTCGGCCTTGAATCACATAGAGAACCTCTTTGGTGTTTAAAAAGCTAAAGTTTATAAACGGCGTATATTGAGGTCTTTAAAAACTGGGAAGATATCTTACAAACTATTAAAAATGACTGAGGTTTTGAACAGCAAATTTTTAATTTAATTTTAATTTTATTTTATTATAACTTCCCCCAAATGTCGTTTATTTTTTGTTGTCATTTTACCGCACCGTTTAATACTGATAATTCCGTAAACGGTTTGAACATTGTAATTTTCTGCAAATGTTTGCAACTTGCGTACAAAATAGTGCTACCACCACCATTCGTCTCAAAATCACATTCTAAGTTAATCATGTCTATTCGTCTGGCTGACTAACCATGTACAGCTTAAGATCAATGTTTCTTCGGTTTCGAATCATGTTGTGTTTAACAAATTCCTCCTGCCCCCCTAAGTATTAAAATAATAATTACAGACTTTATATTTCTCACTATAGAGAACTTTAATTGGATTTTCTTGTTCCATCTGCAAGAAAATCTCATTTAATAGAGCGGTCAAGGTGGCAATTTAAACTTTTGAATACGCAATCATACTCTTCACAAAGGCTTATTTGTGTGCTTTTACCCTGCACCACCATAGGTGGTTGGAGTATAATGCGTTTGTGCTTAAGTTTGAAACACAAAAAAATATCAGTTCTGACCACTGAGTATACCGTTCGATTCAGAATCACTTTCACGATGTCCGACCGCAAATCTTGTGAACAAAATGTAGGCCGCAGTTTTAAAGATATTTTAATGAATTTTGGCATGTGCTATTATTTTATCCCAAGGACAATTCCTATTGACACTGGTGATGATGGGTCCATTATTTCACCTAACTCCCATACATATATTCGTCCAGGAAAGTGTATTTGAGATTACAAAAGTCCTAAATATAAAAGAAATTTGAATGTAATAATAGCAGAAATAATGTAATAATGGTACAAATTAGCTTTATAATATTCTAAAATGATGTGCCACATTATGCGGCAATAAGTCCAATACAACCCCCTTAATATATCACATTGAAGGGCTTAAATCTCGCAAATACGTTGGTACTGTAATAAGAATTAGTCAAATCAAGACAAATATTAGCAAAAATCAACGTGAGAAATTTTACGAGGGTCGCTCCATAATTTCTTTATTGTTAAACTTTTAAATTTATTTTATTAAAAAAGCTCCTTTTGTTTTTGACAGTACTAATAAAAGTTTCTATTAATCAAACTGGCTTTTTTCACAAAAGAATTTTTTGTCTAGTTTGATTAGAGTATTTTAACAATAAAATAAGAAGATTTTGTTAAACGAACTAAAAAATGGTCATTTTAATACAACAAATAGCCTGAAGCTCTAATGTTTTGAGAGATATTTTATATTTTCTAAGAGAACCAAAAAGAAATTTTGTATAAAATAAATTTTTACACATTGAAACTTTTTGCGAACTGTAATTTCTTCAGGGAAAAATTAGTAAAAATTGTTATTCCATCTTTAATCAAAATTCATTACTTCCATTAGAATTTTCTATTGGGTCTTTGTAAATATCATATGAGTCAAGTGCCTTAAGCTTTTTATTTCTATTGATTACATTTGTATATTAAATGACTTCAGAATTTATTTTTCTCTTGCTAAATGAAGTAAATCCTTAAAATAAATAATGTGTTGTTGTCAAAACTTTTCTAATATGCCACATGCTGGTGGCAAGAAAAAATGGAAAGGAAAATTAACGTTTTGTGTAGTTCAGGCATTAAATTATCGGTGTGAGAAAGTTATAAATATATATTACAAATATAATATGCACAACTATATATTTCAATGCCAGTAATCTTCAAACAATATTGTGTTTTCATATATAAAGAACTTGATAATAACCTTTTCTCAGCGAATTTAATAAGAGACTGACTATTTAATGACATATATTATGGCACAGATCTGAACAACTGCAGTTCGATAGCTCATTTTCAAGGGTTTCGACTGTGACTTTTGGTTTCGAGATACCACCAAAACAGACAAATTTAAGGAAATTCACATTATTGAAGAAAAAGTAGTTATTTAGAATTTTAATGTTAGAAAAAAGTATCTGCACATTTTCGCCTTTAATTGTAATGATTTTTTTAAATATTTTTGGCAAAAACAGTCGAGAATTGCTCCCATTTTCACCAGAAAACATGCTTACATGTGATATTTACCTCTAATAATTTTCGAGTTATTTGCATTTAAATTTTTAACTTTCAAAATTTTTCAAGATCATGTGACATTTTTTAGATCCTGAACACCACACACGGGTAAGAGGGTATATTAATTGTGTCATTCTGTATGACGGAATCATCTTAGACCCCATAATGCATATATATTCTTGCTTCAAATCAAAATCTGTGTCGATTTAGTTATGTCCGTCAGTCCGTTGTTGGCACGCTCACATCTTCAATAACTGACAGAGCTCAATGAAATTTGGCCTGAGTATTTGTTAAAGTCATAAGAAGTTTTCTACTAAAAACCAGCACAATCGGTTTAATATATTAAAAGATATCGATATTTGTGGTGGAGGGTATTGAAGATTCAACATATTATATTTGTATTTATATCTTTAAATGAAGTTGGCATTCAAACTACATGCAATTAAGACAATGCTGCCTCCATCCTAAACTTCAAAAAGCTGCCGATTTAATGTCCTCTTGAAATGGGACTTAATTTCAATAATGTTTAAATGTGATCCGCGTTACCGTTGAAATTTTTCGAAAAGTCGCATAAAATGTGGAATTTTTAAAAATAAAGTGGCACTATTTTGATTTCCATTATGTATTTCGTTTTATAACTCTAAATTTTACTCTCTAAAATTAAGCCAAGAAATTTCATGAAGTTTTATGTCGGAAATGCAAATTCTAAAAAGGGGACAACATCGGGATGTCGCAATTTGCCACCTAAATTGCACCAATTTTAACAATGATTATGATAATATTTCGTATTTTTAAGACCGGCAACGCTTTAATTACTTTTCTTGTTGCAAATTCCTTTAGTCCTCATATAACCATACTGATGCACAGTACTTACAATCTTACTTGTTTTTCATTATTCCTTCTAAATTAAGTGTCAATTCATTTTAAATTAATCAGAAAATTAATTTCGACCTCATTTTTTTCTTATTAACAAGTAACACTTCCATTAATTTTTAAATAATAATATCGGGCGATTAGTAAAATAAAACTTTGATATAAAAATGTAAATTCTGGAAAAGTGCATAAAAATCTACTTTGGAATGTAATGATTCTTAATAAAAAATTATTCATATTTTTCAAGTTGTATTATTTATTGATTTTACTGGAATTTGAAAAAATGTATATTGATTCAAAAAATAGATTTGTTGTTGTAACTCCCCTATTGTTATTGTTTTCACTTGATGGGAGGTAAATTTATCAGTTATTAATAACTTAAGTTTGTTAATTAATTAAGTCATTTAACACTCAGAAATTATATTTTTTAACTAAAACGAATATTTTTCAGAAAATGTAATTCACAAAATAAATAAGTAGGAAAACTACAGTTGATCACGAGCGACTACATAATACCCTACTCCAGCTTATGCGCTATGAATAACGTAGTATGATTTCTTTTCTTAATATATGCATGAATTTACAAGATATTGTATGATACACGATATTATTTACGTACGATTTGTGCATTTTAAGATGATCTTTCAAAGGACTTTGTATGGGAGATATGAGAAATTGTGTGCTCGCCCAGAAAAAAATTTGAACCATCGAACATGGGTGTATTTGAACTAATATACCGTTCATAAATAAAGTCAGCAGGCTTCATTCTAGAGCCAACACAATTATATTTGAAAAATTTTGCTGGAATATGTACTTAGATCGCAAGCAACATAGATGATCAGCCGAAAATCGACACCCAAAGTGAATCTGAGTAGTTTGGTATAACTAAAGTGATTTTAATATGTTACAAACATCAGCAAAAAACGGAAATACTTATGATGGTATAGGGTATAAAATGAAAAATATTAAATTTATTAATTTTTAATGAATTTTAATTAATCATTTTCAGACACAGGCGTAGCCTAAATGTTATAAATGGGGTCAGTTACAATCCAGAATGTATAAATTATTATTAAATAGATATGTGTTCAGTTTACATTTATAGATATCTAATCATTTCTAGTACATTTGGCATCGAATATACAAAATCAATACAAAAATACTCATTTCACTTAAACTTGTAAGCCATTATTAGTGATCACAAACAGTTATTCTCCGTGTTAATTACAGGTTCTATTTTTTTAATCAACAATTGACGATTGTCCCACATCTCTTTCTAAGATTTTCTTCCTCTATTTGAGATTATTAAATACCAATATATACCTGAGATGTGAGATTTTTGTCTTTCAAAGTGATATTTGAAAGGAGGTGAGAAACAATGGACCGACCATCGCATATTCTGACGTATTATTTTAAAATATTATACTACTTGTGCCAAATGTCGTTAAAAACACTTTAATGACATTAAAATCCCATTCCGGGAGGAACAATTGCATGGGAGGTACCTAAAATATTACACCTAATATCTCCAGACTGTCCAGACGGACAGATAGACAGACAGACCGACAGACGGATGAACATTTCTTCGACTCAGAAAGTGATTCTGAATCAAACAGTATTCTTTGATGTGTATGTGAAACTATTATTTCTGCGTGTTACAAACATCTGCACAAATGCATTATACCCCAAACACCTACGGTGGCAAAGGATATAAATAGATATTTAATTATTACAACTGTCAATAAAACACTAAATCAAAATGTATATTACAACCTTAATTGTTTGACATAGTAAAGTCCAATTAAGATAAGATATCAATAATGCCCCTCCATACAGCAACGTTACTGAACAAATCAGGTGTTATCAAAAAAGATATAAAAGAAATTGTGATAAGAAAGTGTTGCTTCTAAGAAATTACCAAATATATAAGTGTATTTTGTTTAGAACCATACAAATTCTACTGTTTATGTCTTAAATAATAAATCCACACACTTTATCAAAAGCGATGACTCAGAATTTTGGTTCAGAATTTTTGTTATTGTAATTAGTTATTTATTATCAATCTCTAAATGTTATCTTTGATAAAAATTTAAAAAAATATATGAGAACTAATTTTTGTATATTTAAATATAATGAATGTGAAAACTTTCATTTAATTCGGAAAAGAAAACTATTCCGAAAGCAAGAATGCAGTTTTCTTATGGCATTTTTACCATAATTTTGCTGTTATTTAGCAATAATTTTGTAAGTCTAAAAATTTAGTTGAGTTTTTAAAAAGAAGGAATTTATTTTGTTTTTTTTTTTTCAATTTTTAGACAACTGGTTATGTTGTAGATCCTGAAGTGAGTATCAATTCGGATTTAACAGATACGATTCAAGCTTGGAATCTATTGTTTAATGTGATTTATAAAAAATACGATATCGAAAAGAATTTTTATTTACCCAAAAACTTGGAATATTTCCAATGTTATTTTAACTATAAAATAAGAAATATTGAAGTTTTGTCTCAAGTGGGTCAGGGAATACGTGAATGTGCGGATATATCTATTGAGGATTTGGAAAAATATTTCAGAAGTCATTCTTTTAAGCGTTTGAGAAAACTTTTATCCCGTGACATAATACGTTGTAAACGTAGAAGCAGGGAATATGATGCTTACATGGGCTGTTTCACGGATGTTGTAAGTAAAATGAAGAAATTTGGAGTTGTTGAAGATTTACTGAAATTTTGTAAATTTTTAGATCCTTAAGAGTTTTAAGGAATTAAAATCGGATGACAAAAAATTGTTAAAGAAACTAACAAATGTGTGCGCTATCAATTGGAGGAGTTGTCCAACAAATTGATTGATATAAATAAAGAATTACAAACCTGTTTATCAGAAAATTCTAATCCAGAATTAAATTCTAATACAACAGTTTCACCTCAACTGAACAGTACATGGAGTCCATGGCCTAATTCTACGTGGAGTCCCTGGCCTAATACAACGTGGAATCCATGGCCTAATAGTACATGGAGTCCCTGGCCCAATTCAACTTGGAACCCTTGGGAAAACAGTACAGCATCTCCACCTGTTGTAAACACTACTTGGAGTCCTTGGCCAAATACAACATGGAATCCCTGGCCCAATACGACATGGAGTCCTTGGCCTAATACTACATGGAGTCCTTGGCCCAATACCACATGGAACCCTTGGGTAAACAGTACAGCTGTTCCCCCCATTGTAAATACCACATGGAGTCCTTTACCCAATACCACATGGAATCCCTGGTCCAATTCGACATGGAACCCTTGGGAAAATAGTACAGCAGTACCACCCGTTGTAAATACCACATGGAGCCCTTGGCCAAATACAACGTGGAATCCTTGGACAAATTCGACAGGAAACCCATGGGAAAATACTACATCTGTTCCACCCATTGCAAATACAACTTGGAGTCCCTTGCCCAATACCACGTGGAACCCCTGGCCCAATTCAACATGGAACCCTTGGGAAAATAGTACATCAGTTCCACCCATTGTAAACACCACTTGGAGTCCATGGCCCAATACCACATGGAGTCCTTGGCAAAACACTACCTGGAGACCTTCTCAAAACACCACCTGGAGTCCATGGCCAAATTCGACATGGAGTCCTTGGGAAAATAGTACTGCAGTACCACCCGTTGTAAACACCACCTGGAGCCCTTGGCCAAATACGACCTGGAGCCCATGGCACAATACCACATGGAATCCTTGGCAAAACACCACTTGGAGTCCATGGCCCAATTCAACATGGAACCCTTGGGAAAATAGTACAGCAGTACCACCCGTTGTAAATACCACATGGAGCCCTTGGCCAAATACGACCTGGAGCCCATGGCCCAATACCACATGGAGTCCATGGCCCAATTCAACATGGAACCCTTGGGAAAATAGTACAGCAGTACCACCCGTTGTGAACACTACCTGGAGTCCATGGCCTAATACCACATGGGATCCTTGGCAAAACACCACTTGGAATACTTCTCAAAACACCACTTGGAGCCCATGGCCCAATACCACATGGAGTCCTTGGCAAAACACTACCTGGAGACCTTCTCAAAACACCACCTGGAGTCCATGGCCAAATTCGACATGGAGTCCTTGGGAAAATAGTACTGCAGTACCACCCGTTGTAAACACTACCTGGAACCCATGGCCCAATACTACATGGAATCCTTGGCAAAACACCACCTGGAGACCTTCTCAAAACTCCACCTGGAGTCCATGGCCCAATTCGACATGGAGTCCTTGGGAAAATAGTACTTCCATCTTACCTAACTCCACATGGAATCCATGGCAAAATACCACATTAAGTCCTGGACAAAATTTGACCACCACCTCATCCCCACTATTCAATACCACCTGGAGTCCCATGCAAAGTACCACCGATAATGTTAACAATATAACAACAACAATTGTAACAAGTGCTCCAAGTACTCCACAAAATCCAGTGAAATCGTGGTGGGGAAAAGTTTGGGATAAAATTAAGTCAATATTCTAAACGATTGAAGACATTAAATTCTGTAAATAAAATGTAAAATATGTATGTAAATAATTAAATGTAAAATATGTATAAATAATGTAAAATGTTTAAAAAAGTTTAAAGAAAATATTAAATGTTTTCAAAATGTTTAATTTTTATTTAAAGTCATTTTAACGAAATAGATAATGAATAATATCATGAACATGCTGGCATCTATAAAATTTACATTGTTTTACTAACCAAATCGTTTCATACTTTACTTTACTAATAAATAGAACTATATTTATAATTTAATATGAATGAGATAAGATAATAAAATAATTTTAAGATAATAATTTTACGAAATTCAAATTTTGTTTTTATCTCAAATCAAGGAAACTGAACTGATCTGAAAAAAGTATTATATGGAGTGAGATCGAAAAATTCAATAAAACTTTTTAACCCAAGTATCATTTGATTTTTTATATCCTTCACTTCCACAAGTGGTGATTAGTGTATATTAACTTTGTCATTCCGTATTTAACACTAAGAAGGAAACATGTCGGACCCTATAATGTATATATATTCCTGCATCAAATCAAAACC
This sequence comes from Cochliomyia hominivorax, assembly GCA_004302925.2. Taxonomy (NCBI): domain Eukaryota; kingdom Metazoa; phylum Arthropoda; class Insecta; order Diptera; family Calliphoridae; genus Cochliomyia; species Cochliomyia hominivorax. Next base: position 49,458,983 of record PYHX02000158.1, read on the forward strand.
TGTGTTGATTTAGTTATATCTGTCTGTGCATGTGTTTGTCTATTGGAAGCATTCTCACTCCTAAAATAATTGTCCGAATTAAATGAATTGTGAAATTGTTGTGGAATCGCGGATTCCCACTTTTAAATTAAATGAAATTCATTCATATAAAAAATGTTAATTTTTTATAAATATTAATTACATATTTATTATTTAGTGCAACATAAAATCAAGATTATGCGTGATCGATATTTTGCTTTTGTTTTTATAGATAAAAGAGCTGAAAAGCTGGTTTCAAAAAGTAAAACTGTACTAAAAGTTTCATCGCTTCTGAGCCAACGAACGAATACCTTTTATAATATTTGAGTAAAAATGTTTTGTTATATCTCAATTATCAGAATTGGCAATAAAACTAACATATTAAGACTTAGCTGTTGGACCGTATTTTACTGTAGTTCCATGTCATGGTAATGAATATCTTGTTAATCAGATTAAAATAGGTAACTTGGTCTAACAAAATGTTGGCCAAGCATTCAAAGATTTGGCATCAAACTATTTCCAAAATTATAAAAGAGTACAGGTTGAACTTTCCTGTTGATACAAAACTGGGTTCAGGTAATTGTTTTAGGCCAAAGCAATAGAAAGAATTTTCAAAAGAGCTTCCAACATATCCGGCAAGAAAGCAGCCCAGTAAGCTCAAAATTCTGACTATTTGGTACGTAAAGTTAAAGCTAATGCAAGTCAGTGATATGCAGTTGCGACAACAGATGGGCTCTATGAAAACTAAAATTTACATCAAGGATTATTGAAAAAAGCTGCTTCCATTTATAACATTCCCTAGTGATTCCACTTATAATTATAATATGGAAGTTCTCCAAGGCAGACTAATCCTCCAAATTACCCGGAGCTAAGGCCAGTGGAAAAATATTGAGTTCTTTTTACAAGAGTACTAAAGATCACAAAATTGATGTCCAAAATTTAAGTAGATTTATAAAAACTACTTGTTCGAGCAAAGCGGCAGAAAGCACAATGAAAGAGTTAATGGAAAGGGTTTTGAAAGAAGTTTAAAATTTCATCACTAGTGATTAATTTCAATGAAATAGCAAAAATATAACTTTAACTTTAGTGGTTACGTTTTCATTAGCAGATATGTCTGTTAAGAATCTTTCAATCTCACTGCTAAAATAAAATAATAAAACACTTTAATTTGTTTTATATTTTACATTAAATTTTATGACTTTATTACACGATTTCGTGCTTTCACCTTTTCATAAGACAATATATCTTCGCAGCCATCTTCACTTACACACACACACATTAATCATGTTTAAAGCAAACGATATTTTTACTATTGCACGAGTCAAAAAATAAATATCCTTTTCTCATTGTGGCAACACAAAAAAAGCGAAATGGACATAAAAATCTAAAAATATTTTCATGTCTAAACCCAAAAATCCCTGGAGAATGCAGGAGAATCCTTCAACACCTACATTAAATATGACTACAAACTAATAATGGCTCAATCATATAAATGATATACTCGTTATATAAACTACACCATGTAGAAACATCAATCATGAAAAAAGAAGAAAAAACGAAATTATTTTATATTCAAATAATAAAAACAATGTATATAAGTGTAGGGTATACAAAAATACACAAGGATAATAACTGATAAGAGGATAAGAAATTGAAGATGTAAAGAGAAATGAAATATATTTTTATAGTTAATATTTGAGTTAGAGTGACACATTTTTTTAATATACAACATGTAAATTACGTCAAACATGCAAAGGAATGTCATCAACTAAATCACCAACGCCATTATCATTGTTCTCATGTAATAATAAATCGGATTTGAATGGCTGTAAAAGAGAATAAAAACTAAAAGACTTTTGCTATTTTGGAAGTGTGAAATTTAAAGCTAAACTTCCATAAAATTAAAACAAGTAAAAATATTACAGTCAGGCAGGGTCGACTGTTGCGAAAAAAATATGAACTACCCTCGTATCATTTTCTTTTTTATCTACGCTTAAACATAAACATATATGTGGAGGGCTATATGAGAGTTCGAAAAGATTATGGACCGAACCTCGTAAAATTTCGCACATCTGTTTTTGCTTATATTTACCTTAATTTACCCAAATACCCTCGTGAATACGATATGAGATCTACTCGTTTTAAAGTGATATTTGGAATGGGGGTTGTCTGACGCCTACGAGAAATAATAGACCGATTTTTAGCTAATTCACTTTAGAATGGCATTAGACTTGCTTTCGTAAAATGTGATATAAATATTTTTTTATTTATGAATATAATGAGCCAAAAACTCCAATCCGGAAGCAATTTGTATGGAGCACTTATGTTAATAATAAATAATTTTAACAGTCATCGTCCCTAAATCAATAATAATACACGTACCGAATTTCATTAAGAGATCTTCAAAACTACCGCTCGTAATTTTCGAACAAAGTTTACATGGACAGCCAGCTGGAAGGACAGACGGACATGGTTGAAACGACTCAGGAAGTGATTCTGAGTTGAACGGTAAAAGTTGTGATAGGACTATTTTTTTAAACCAACTATAATGATGTAGGTTATAACAAAAAAGGCAAACAGTGGGGCCTAATTGATTCTTTTAATAATGTATAACTTTTTTAATAATCTAGAACAAAATGGTAACAGAGAAGTCCAACATTAAAACTTTTGGGATCTGTAGGGGCTCCTTAGCGGAGTTATTTTTTATTTTAAAAATTGCTTTCATCCTATTTCTCAGTTTTATTTATCTCTTATAGTTTTTATTTAATTTATTTTCCTACTTTCTTAATCTCACAAGATCATAAATCAGTTTCTTAATATAAATAACAAAGTGTTGCTTCGATTTCATATATTTGATTAAAACACAAAACAAGCAATATCTCGACCCAGTCCAAAAGCTAAAAATTTTCGATTCGAAAATTTTAATAGTATTTATCTAAGTTTATTGCAGATATCCGGAAATATGTATGCTTTTATTAAAAATTTCATAAACATACTCTACCCGTCTCAGATTCTTTGTCAGAAAAATTGTTACCTAAGAAATTGATTAGGACTAAAATTTAAAACACTCGGTGTAGCGGTACTTTAGATATCTTTATATGCGTATGTGTTTGTTTGTGTCAAACTACTGGACCGATTTCGATGATACTGATATATGCGAAAGTAACAAAGTCTATAAAAAATTTCTGTGTGATCAGGAGGAGATGTAACTTCCATACCAGGTGAATGTTTATTATTGAATATCTAAAAAACTTTAAGAACGAGGATTTAAAAATTTGGTTCCAATTATTCTCTAAAAACATAATTTAGGATGGATGGGATCAGTTGCAAGTACACAACCACCTATCACCTATGAAAAAATTTAGAGTGGACAGAATCAGGGAGATTAATTATCGAATATCTAAAGAACTATTGTAGTGAGAAAACTTTAATTCAAGAAACGGTTTTAAGATCAAGGAGATGGGTAGGACACAAACAGTACAATTATTTGCTTCTAATTTTCTGAACAACTATTACAGCAAATGTTAAAAAAAAATATAGTCTCAATCTTTTTTCCAAGAAACTGCTTTTGAATTAAGAACGGACCAAGTCAATGGAGATATATATTTCCTATTCAGAGCTGATATTAGTAATCAAATACTTTGATTAGTAATCAAATACTTGAATACGCTCTAATAATACTATCAGTTCTACAGGTTCAAAAATTAAGTACGACGAAATCTTAATATATTCTCTTCAATAGTGCTTTACATAGTTGATAATTTGTTTGAAACAACCTCTCTCTCGTCTCTCATTCGACGAAAATTTCAATAAAAGCTTTCCAATACATAAACTGTCTATAAGTCATAAACATACAAAAAGGAACACAGATTTGATATATCATACACTACCATAGGTGGCTGGGGTATTATGCTTTTATTGAATTTTTTGTACTTTACAAAAAAAAGGTATTACAATTGAAATCCTTTCTTAATAGATTTTACAATGTCCGTCTGTCTGCCCGGCGGGCTCTTCATGTGAACGTAGTGATCATTCTATAGGACGCAATGTTTATAAAATTGTAAACATATTGTTTTTATTTGGGCCAAGGACGAAGCTTATTGGTCATGTCAAGTGCAATATTTCATGTTTTTCCCATGAAAAATTTCCTACCGGAATGATGTTTTCATCTCATATAACTCACCGATATGAAGAGTTTGGTATCAGCCAACATAAACATGCGAATTTTGTAATAAGATCGGCCTATAAATGAATGTAGCTCCCATACTGAATCCCTTTTAAAATCTATTAAAACTGTATAAGTCTCAAAATGTGTCGGTAGATACATCCAATGTGTAAGACTTATATAACACTAAACCAAATTTTATAAAAATCGAAACCTTATTTTCTATAGCCCTCATATAACCCTCTAACAATCACCTTATCTAGTATAATTTTCTCATATATGTGAGTATATTCATGATATATTTACGATATTTAAATTATAAAAACAAATACAACATGGAGTAGGGTATTATATAGTCGGACTTTAAGCTGCAGCTTTATTTGCCAAAAAAAGAAACTGACTTATTGTGAGGTATATCTTCATAAAAATGCGACCATTAAATTATGCGAAAAATTTCTAATACAAGATTAATTATTAAATTTTAGGTCATATTTCTATTTTAAATACCGATCCACAAATGATCTTAGTTGTGAGTACAAAAAACCATACAGATTAATATTTTGTAGTTTTTAACCGATTATTACTTGATTTTACTTTGAATTAAAAAGGACTTTATTCAAAGAAATTAAATAATTTAAAAAATTTCGTTGGTCTCAATCATTATTCTTTACATAAATAAATAATTACTTTAGTGTATACTAAAATAAGCACAAAAGTTCACTGAACAACAAAGCTGCAACGTGCTTCCTAAATGAAATTCAAGTTAAATGAACACGTTTTCCAGGTAACACATGTATTTATACTAAATTGTTGAGCAGTTGACTTACAACATTTGCAATCATCATTTATGTCAGTGGATACACGCAACTCACTTCGATATAAAAGAAATACACAGCTTTTTCTCCTTCATTTATGTGAAATACACAAATAGACTAACAAGCTTTGACTTACATGTATAAAAATTTGCGCATGCGCACAGTCTATTTTAATCAAATGCAACATTCTAACAAAAAACAACATTTGTATTTACTAAATATTCGAACGCAACATGTTGGAAATTGGTTCGAGACAGATATTTTTATACCCTCCACCACCACAAGTGGTGAGGGTATATTAAGTTTGTCATTCTGTATGTAACGCCAAGAAGGAATCATCTCAGACCCAACAATGTATATATATTATTGCATCAAATCAAAAACTGAGTCGATTTAGCTATGTCCGTCTGTCCGTCTGTCCGTCTGTCCGTCTGTCTGTCTGTCTGTCTGTTGGAAACATTCTCACGCCTAGAATAATTGACCGAATTCAATAAAACTTGGCCACATTATTTGTTATTGTCCTAAGCAGTTTGCTATTTAAAACCAGCTATATCGGTTTATAAGCAAGGAAGTTATAGACCGATATCTGAAACAACCTCAAAATTTCAAAAATGAACTCTTATAATTTCTTCTAAAAATGTAATTGGACTAAAACAAAAAATTAATTTTAGCATACAATTACACGTGCTTCATCATCGTGCCAAAAATTATCAAAATCTGATTAACCGGAAAAAAGTTATAGGCTATAATATGCAAAATTTTGATACACCCCAAACTCTTTGTGTCATATGGACCGCAATTTTTAAGATAATTTACTGAAATTTGTCACAACTAATTTTTAAACCATTCTTAATATATGTTATAAATTTTATTAACATTGGTCCATATTTTGATATAGCTCCCATATAACGCCATTTCCCGGAATATGATTTATAGCTCATAAAACTCTTAAATTGGAACCAATTCTATTGAAATTTGGCACAAATAATTGTTTAACTATTTTAAATATATACTATAAATTTTATTTACATGGGTCCGTATTTTGATAAAGCTCCCATATAAGGCCGCTTCCCGGAATGTGATTTATAGCTCATAAAACTCTTAAATTTGAACCAATTCTATTGAAATTTGGCACAACTTATTTCCTAGCCATTTTAAATATATGTTATAAATTATATTAAGATGGGTCCATATTTTGATATAGCTCCCATATAAGGACTTTCCCGGAATATGATTTATAGCTTATAAAACTTTTAAATTTGAACTAATTCTTTTGAAATTTGGCACAATTATTGTCTCAACTATTTTAAATATATATTGTGAATTTTATTAATATGGATCCATATTTTGATATAGCTCCCATATAAGGCCCCTTCCCGGAATGTGATTTATAGCTCATAAAACTCTTAAATTTGAACCAATTCTTTTGAAATTTGGCACAACTGATTTTCTAGCTATTTTAAATATATGTTATAAATTATATTAACATGGGTCCATATTTTGATATAGCTCCCATATAAGGACTTTCCCGGAATATGATTTATAGCTTATAAAACTTTTAAATTTGAACTAATTCTTTTGAAATTTGGCACAATTATTGTTTCAACTATTTCAAATATATATTGTGAATTTTATTAATATGGATCCATATTTTGATATAGCTCCCATATAAGGCCCCTTCCCGGAATTTGATTTATAGCTCATAAAACTCTTAAATTGGAACCAATTCTATTGAAATTTGGCACAAATAATTTTTTAACCATTTTAAATATATACTATAAATTTTATTCATATGGGTCCGTATTTTGATATGGCTCCCATATAAGGCCCCTTCCCGGAATGTGATTTATAGCTCATAAAACTCTTAAATTTGAACCAATTCTTTTGAAATTTGGCACAATTATTGTTTTAACTATTTTAAATATATACTATAAATTTTATTTACATGGGTCCATATTTTGATATAGCTCCCATATAAGGCCTCTTCCCGGAATATGATTTATAGCTTATAAAACTCTTAAATTTGAACCAATTCTATTGAAATTTGGCACAACTAATTTTCTAGCTATTTTAAATATATGTTGTAAACTTTATTAAAATGGGTCCATATTATGATATAGCTCCATTATAACGCCCCTTCTCGAGTAAATAAAGACCAATTCTACTGAAAGTCGACATAATTATTTTGCTAACTGTTCTGAAGATATTATATTAATTTGCTCTGTATCGGTCCAAATTTTCCTATAGCTCCCTTATAACGGGATTTTCCGGAAAACGGATTAGAGTTTATAAAACATTTAAATAAAGATCAATTCCATTAAAATTTAGCACAATGATTTTTCTAACTATAATCAAAGTATATTATAAATATGAACAATCTTGGTCCAAACTTCGGGAAGGGGTCTTATATGGGAGCTACATATAAGACCCCTTCCCGGAAAATAGTTTTGAGCTTATAACAAGCATATTTTTTGTTTTTATACGCTCCACAGTACAAGTGGTTGAGAGAGAATATTAACTTTGTCATTCTGTATGTAACGCTAAGAATGAATTATTTCAGACCCCATAATGTATATATTCTTGCATCAAGTCAAAATCTCAATCGATTTTCGTCAATCTCTTTGTCTGCTCACATCCGCAAAAATTAACAGAGCTCAATGAAAATTGGTAGAAAAAAGGCAGTTAATAGAAAAATTTTATAGCTTAAATTGTAACTAATTTTATGACTAATTAAGTATTTCTGTGTTATATACATTTGTGTCTATGGAACCTAACGTATTAACTTTACACGAATTTGTGGTGGAGGGTATTTAAGATTCGGCATAGCCGAATATAGCATTCTTACTTGTTTTTTTTTTTTTTTTTTTGAGGGAAGAAACAAAAAACAAGATTCATTCTTCACTATGGTTACTTGAACACCAAACTTCTTGATATATAAAAGATTTGGACCAACGAAAAATTAAATTGTTTCAAATTTAATTTAAATATTTTAATATGTAGGAGTGTTGTGAGCTTAAAACCTCATCCCGGTAAAAAATGTATGGGCGCTACATGAAATTTTGGACCAATCATCAACAAATTTAAAAGTCTCTTCCTTATTTCAAAAAATATATATAGAGAGATATTTCTAAAATTGTTACCTCTAAAGTGTTAACAATGTGTAATGGTTACGATACAGAACTATTTTTTGGAAATACTTCTGTAACTTTTGAACAGTTAAAGATATAAATGGTTCAGGCGTAGCCGGTAACCATATAAAGTTGACCGCCTCTAATATGTTAATATTTAAAAACAAAATAATTTATAAATTGTGGGAAAATTAATTTCGTATATAGATAGTCCCTATACGTGTTCACGAAAATCCACTTTTAAGTCATAATAAATATTTTAACTTATTTTTGTCCTCTTTACTGGTAAAGACGACATTTGTGTATCCATCTGTTTGACTTGTTTTGATTGATTCTAACGAAATTTAGATTGGATCTTTGACTTTGTTCGTTTGACAGGAAAAGGTTATGGACCGATATCTGAGACATTCTCAAAAAAATCCATAAAATACATTTATATACTCATATATTGTACCGAATATCAACAAAAACTGTAAAAGAATTAAAGGCTGAATAATGCATCCAGAAAATATTCGGTCAATATTTCGATATTGCAACAAAATAAGTCCCCTTCCTGCAGATTGTTTTACTTTAAAATTTTCATAAAAGATATTTTTCCGGAATCAGGGTTTAGGGTGATAAAATTAGTTTGCTGATACAAAATCTTAAACTTAAGCAAATCTTTTCAGAGATCTGAAGCTGGATATTTGATTTTTTTTTTATTTTTTGTAATTTTTTTCAAAAGGTATCTTTCCATTAAAACTTTTAACCCAGATATTAGTTGTTTTTTTTAGAAAGCATTTTCAAACGAGCTCCCAACACATCCTGTAGGAAATCAGCCCGGTTAGCTAATGCAGGTTTAAAAACATATAAGGCTCAAAACTTTCTGACAGGAACGCTGCTAAAAATTTAGGGGAGAAAACCAGAGCATGGAAATTGAAGTGAAAATTTTTAAAACAAAAATATTCTTGTTGCATAATCGATGACTTCCTGGTCAAATGTTTTATATTGTAAATATTGAAAAAGCTTTGAAACTCGAAAGCATACAAAAAATCCCTAAAAGTTCTTGGCATGTCAAGAAATATGCAATTGCGGCAAAAGAAACCAATCATTAGTTACAACAGTCTCATAATGTGTCCACTTAGTTTTGGACTGAATAGGCATTTTGTAACTATAGTATAGTGGTGGAACAAGAGTTTAGGAGATATATTGGGCTCTTGTTTAAATAAAATTTAAGAGCACAAAAAACGTGGCAAAAACTGTGATAGATTTTAAACGGAAATAGGCTACCTGTTCACGCAAAGTGAAAACTCTATAAAAACGTGTAACTTTGTTTAAATTGTAATTGTAACTTCGATCGAATAAAAACATAAAACTTTAAGGAGGTTAGTGGTTTTATTTTTATTAACGTATATGTATGTTAAGAATTCCTCGATCTCACTCCTTAAGATAAAATATAAGACAATATTATAAAAATAGGAAAAGTTCTCAGCAAAAAAAATAGAACATATGTTTGCACTGAGAAAGAAATTCTGAGTCAATCGGTTCACTTTGAATTGTGTTATAAGCGTGTCCAAACTTATATATTCCAACGACTAATGGTGGTATGATTTCTTTTGAATTGAATAAAAGAAATATTTATTTCCATTCACTTTTTGCTAAAAATAGTTATAAATAAATTTATATAAATAAATCAAAACAATTTATTTGTCTCCAAAAATTGAATACTTATTCATTGTCTTTGTCAATATTTTTAATTAAATTCATATCATGTCTTTGTCTCCGGACTCAAGAATATGCTTTTGTAAAAGAATCATATAACAAATAACTATAGTTTCATAGAGATAAACATAAATATAATTATAGCAAAAATGCTTGTGCTCCAACCGAGACATGTTGGCACTATGACAACAATATTAAAATATGTCTTTTTAGAGCAAAAATAGAAAAGATTTTAGTGTTCTCACATTTAAAATCCTTTGACGAAATAAATCTGTTTTTTTATGTAAAATAAAGTTAAAATTATATTAAAGAAATGAAATAAAGAGGGAATTGAAATATAACAAAAAAAATTGGAATAGACAAGGATTAAAGGAGGGATGAGTATATAAGTGATTTTTTTAGAACAGGACAAATGCTTTTGTTACAGGCTGAAAAGTTTTTCAAATATGGACCCATTCAGATGCTGATCTAATTGTTTTCAACATATTTAACTAATATCATGAATATTGACTCTCATATAGGAAATTCCTTTAAAGAAATTTACTTTAAAGTTTTTTAATAAGATTTATTGTCTTTTACAGAAATCGGGACTTAAGCTGATGAGCTAGTGCTATATATTCAAGTCATAAGAGGCATTACTGATTCGGTACAGCCCAACATGTCATTCTTATTTGTTTTCTTTATCTAATGTTGTCCTAAGAATTGCAAAGTATCTGACACAATAATTTCGGGTTGTATCAAAATTTTTCATATCATGGCCCCTAACTTTTTTCTACACATTCAATTTGGCTACATTGATGATGATATATATCTGTGAATTATGAATAAATTTTCTTCAAATTAAACATTTAAGCAAATGTTTCGTCTGAATTTTAAAGTTGTTGCAGATATCATTATTTTTATCATGAGAATGTTTACAATAGATTGAAATGAACACGACCGATTGCTGTTAAACTAAGTATATATGTTAAGGATTTTTTAAATAATTGTACAAAGATTCAATTGTATTTGCTAAAAGATTTTTAAACTTTCAAAAGCTCAATATATATCGATGTTCACCAAATTAAAATTAAAAAAAAAAAAAAAAACAGTAAGAAACATTATCGTGATGATTTTTATTTTAGTTATTGTAAACTTTCGTTTTTAGTCTTTGTGAGTTTTTGTTCTGATTTTTTAAGTAACCTCAGATATCGGTCTATAACTTTCTTCATACTTAACCGTTATTGCCGGATTTAATTCAAAACTTGAAGAGGCCTTTTAAAAAATTGAGAGTGTTTCTAACAGACGGAAAAATAAACGGACAGACAGTCCCATAGCCAAATCGACAGAGTATTTGATACCATGCTTTCTTGGTGTTACAAACAGAATGACGAAGTCATTATGCTCTTATCACCACTTGTGGTGGAGGTTGTAAAAATAATTCGAAACTTAAGCAACATCTAAAATTTTCATTCATTTGGGCATACATTGTCTTAGGTTCGTTGTAATATATGAAGGCATCGCTTTTCACTCTAATTTTATGTTGTTTATCTATTTCTGACGATTTTGAAAGCATCGTGTTACAACTCTGCGTTTAAAATCCAAAATGGGGCTCCTATGGGATTCAAATTGCAAGACTTGGATCCCATTAGTGAACTAATCAGTGATCAAAATAGTATACCCACTCAAAAAAATTGTAGCAAATGTCCCTGAAAATAAAACTGTCAACTTTTGGTTGAATTTCTAGAAAGGGAAAACATTCACCATCTGAAAAAATTAAATCAAAACACTACCACCCCCATTTCGTAGGTAGATCATGTTTTTAGTTGCTTTGTCTTTGTATGCTAAATTTAGATTTATAGATTTGATTCAAATTATCTTTAAATGAGATGAAACTCGGTTGGATCCAACAATAAACACCATACGCAATGAGTACTTTCAACGACTTATCTCAATCCATTTGTTGGAAATAATAAGAGTGTGAAAGCAGACAACTTATCCTTGTACCCAATATAAAAATTATCTTCGTCTTTTTTTAAAATTTCATTATTTTCCAAACAATGCATTTTCCATAGAAAAAGCTCTTTATGCTTAACATTTCATTAACAACAATCTTAAGGATTATATTTTATACCCGTTTAAAAACGTTTCCTGTTAACTGTATATATGTATTTTTAATACATAAAAATGTTTTTCTTTGCAATTTAAGCTACTGGGTAACTAGGTTTCCTTTTAATCCTTCCAGTTCTGTTTTTTTTTCAGATATACATTTGATATGCGCATTTACTCTCTTTATGTTGGAGGGTTTTAGTTTTTATACGTGTATATCATGATATCTTTGGTATCACTAAAACTCTTTTTAAAATCTTCTTACCCCCAAACTGGAGGAGAAAAAAATTACCAACAAACCCACAATTCCATATAAAGGTTTAAATATTTTCTGTGTACAAACATTTACAACTAACAAAAAGTGCAAAATAGCAACCATAAAAATCTATACAAACTAAATGTCGGCATTCATTTACTGCGGGTGGTGAATGTAGTGGTTCCACTAAGCAGGGAAACACAAATGAACGTGACTTACTAAAAAACTAAATAACACTCTCATTCTATTAACAGTAATGGCAAAAAATTTGAACCAGAAGAAAATTTAAATTTTTATTACTTGAACTAAATAGAAATATATTCTTATTTCCCTTTGAGGCTTAACTTTTGTTAGCCACTATATGTTCTATTTATATTCCTGCTACTACTATACATAGTCTTTTTTTTTTTTTGAGATGCTACTATATGAATGACTAGAATTTTTAATTAAAAACAGTAGTTGTTCATATGAAGAGAAGTTACAATTTTTTATTGCTGTTTTTTTTGGTCCAAAAATCAAATAAAAAACGACATGAAACTAAATATTTTTTAAGGGAAAAAATGCTTATATTTGATTTATATTTGTTGAACTTTTTACTAAATAGAAAATTAAAAGTTGTTTTATGGGAGTGTGTTAAACTGATTGAAAGAAAGTATCCTGGAATTGAAAATTTTAAATTAAGCACGTAGAGAGGAGTTTAAATTTTGATATACACCTCTAATAAGGAGTATATTTTGAAAGAGTTTAAAATAAGACATTAAATGTTTTTATATACCAAACAATATTAAATTATAAGCATAAGACAAATTAAAATTTATAGCAAAAATATTTTTTAATCTCTCTAATCGAATTTTATGCCGAACATAAGAAGTCTACTTCTTTCATTTTGAAAGCATCACTTTCTAAGCCGATTTAATAATATATTATTTTTCTGTTCTCGCAAATATTTCAAATAGATTTTAGGATCTACAGTCTGCCAACGTGGTGCTGAGTTTTGGAGGGTTAATGACTTTTATTTATTTTGAAAAATATCTTTATGGAAATTCTGTGTTTATATAATGCTTGTGATCAAAGTTCACTTCGCTGTTTTGAAATTATCTAATTGTCTTCGTATAGGAGCTTAAACCCATTCTTCGATAGGGGCCTAATATGGAAGCTATAAAAAACATGGACCGATATATTTAAAATTAATAATAAATTTAAGTCAGATACAAAAATAATTGTCCAAAATTTCAATAGAATCGGTCTATACTTGAGAGTTTTATAGCACAAAACCATATTCCCGGAAATGGCCTAATATGGGAGATAGGTCAAATTATGGCACCACAATCTAGTTTTTTTATTTATTAATTTTAATCACAATAAATATGTGCGGCAAATTTCAGAAAATTATTTTTAAAGTTGCGACCTACATAAATGACACAATAATTTAGGGGTGTATCAAAATTTTACATATTTTAACCTATAAATGATTGGATTTTATAATTTTTTTTTTTGCGATGATGAAATGCAGTATGTTGTGGTTAAATTCAATCTTAATAGCTAAATTGAGCTGTAAATTGATTTGATGCAAGAATAAATATACCTTATGTAAATATATTCTTGCATCAAATGATGATGATTCCTTTTTGGTTTTATAGACGGAATTTCACACAAATATTAGTAACATTAAAATGTGTTGAACTCCAAAGCGGAAACTTAATTATATGAGAGTCATTCCATAATATTTCGTTGGCACTACTTTTAACTTATTCACTTCAAGAGAGCGTTCAACAGAGAACGATCGGAATATGCGCCTAGCCAAGCAGCTATATGCATGATGTATGCCATTCAGTCATTTTATCTTTTTCAAAATCAGAGTAGTTTTTCTGGCAAAAAATCCAAATTAAAATAACATAATTTGTATACCTCTTATCATTTTTTCTTCCGTTACATGTGTCCCAAAATTCCTATTAAAAATATATGAGGCCTTTATAGCATTACAGAACTAATATTAGTTTTGAATTAATGCCTTCACTTTACCCCACATACTGCTTGTAAATCCCACTGTTATGACTGCTTTCTGAGTGCGTGATCGATTCATTACAATTTACCATGTCTCATTCTATAAAGGGCCTGTACCGTACTCATTTAAAATTCGGTGGAGGATATAAAAACGTCACTACCATCAATAAGTATAAAGATCGACTCATATCATAAGTGTATTTAACTTGTCCCACAGTGTTTCATATCAAAAACAAGTAAGAATATAAAGATCGGATACGAACGACTATATAACAACATACAACAATGTGCAGGCATGAAAAATTATGGACTGACCCGCGTAAAATCTGATACGAGAACTATAAGAAATTACTAACCAATTTCAATAGATATCATTCTTGGGCCAAAATAGTACTGCATGAATTGATTACAAGTCGAACGAAGTTGTGGTAGCACCGTTCTACTTACTTTACATTTTTGAGGATAAAAATCAGTTCAGTTATAAGGAATATGGGTAATTTTTAATATTTTATGAACTGAAATGTACAAATTTGAGATCCAAAACTGAAACTTGCCTACACCTTTGTTAACAATGAAATTCCCAAAATAAATTTTCCATATTTCATTAACTTTTATATCCTCATTAAAATAAGTAATTATCGTCATTTCTATATAAAACAAACCAATTAAAGACCATTAAATTTGCAATAAAAATAATTTTATTTTTCAATCAAGTCCAATAAATAATTTCAAATCTATAAGAAGAAGAAATTAGAATAATTTGACATTAAAATAACTTAAAACATTAAAAACTTTAACAAAACAATTTTATTTTATTTTTAATAAAATTTACTTTTCATTACAAAATTTTGTATTCCCCTTGAAATCTGTATCCTTAAAATAACATACATTTACAGGATGACAGTTTTGGTACAGAAAAAATATTTTAAACTGTCACATCTTGACAATTAAATTGTCTGTGATTTTTACTGTTATTTTTTTTCTTGTTATCAAAACGTTAAAGAAGAAAAGAAATCTAAACTTTCTTAAGATTTCATTCTGGAAAATGTTTTGAAAACTTTCTGCTGCCTACGAAAAGGAGGAAGAAGATGAAAAGGAAGAAGGAGATAATATTTAAATTATTTTACAATACTCTAGAGTATTTAAAATAGATACAGACAGTTTCAACTGAATATTAAAATACCGAACAAAAAAATGAAGATTTTAATTGTCCACTGTGATTTTATGGCTTT
Source organism: Cochliomyia hominivorax (assembly GCA_004302925.2). NCBI lineage: Eukaryota > Metazoa > Arthropoda > Insecta > Diptera > Calliphoridae > Cochliomyia > Cochliomyia hominivorax. The sequence continues at coordinate 49,474,390 of PYHX02000158.1, forward strand.
TAATTTAAAACGTATTTTACGCAAAATGTAAAATTACAATGACAATATGTAAATTTCAATACCATTATAATATTACAATATTATAATGTTTAATACCCTCTGCCACCACAAATAGTGATGAGGGTATAATAACTTAGTCATTCTATATGTAACGCTAAGAAGGAATCATCTAAGATCTCGTAAACTATATATATATTCTTGCAACAAATCAAAAACTGAGTCGATTGAGTTATTTGTTGGAAACATTCTTACGCCTACAATAATTCCGAATTTCATGAAATTTGTGTTGTTGTCTTAAGTACCTTCTTATTGACAAAAAATTTATAGACCGTTATATGAGACACATTCCGAAAAAAGACTTTTCTAATTTTTTTCAACAAAAGGTGACTGGATTTAGGTAAAAATTTACTTTCAACGTACCTGAAACATTATAGTTATGGGTTAATATTTGCAAAATTTTGATACACCCCAAAATGTGAGTGTGATATTTTTTCTTAAATTTGCGCACAAACTTATTCTGACACAATAATAAACCCAAGGAAACTAGATTGTGCTGGGGTCAATTTTTAACATAGCCACTGCATAAGATCCATTCCCTGAATATGGTTTATTGCTTATGTATCTCTAAAATGCAAACTAACTCTATTGAAATTATATGTTATTAATTTTGTTAACATCGGCCACATTTTGCTATAGCTCCCATAAAAGGCAAATTGTATTGAAATTCAGCACAACTAATTATCTAGTTTTCTTGAATATAATTTATTAATTTGACCAATATTGGTCCATATCTTGCTATTGCTTCCCAGAAAAATGGTTTGAGCTTATAAAACACTTAAATTCAGATAAATTCCATTGAAATCCCACATAATGTTTCTCTAACTATCTTTAATATATATTTTCCGTATAAGTTTTCTTCCCAGAAAACAGTTTTGAAGTTACAAATCCAGTTCACAAAGACCATTTCTATTAAAATTCGGCACAATAATGCATATTTTTCTAAACCTCCTATATAATGTCCCTTCCCGGAAAACGGTTTTGAGCTTATAAAGCTCTTATATGTTTTAGAACCATTTTTTAATTCGTCCCGATTATTTTAAAACCTTGAAAATGATGTACCTTTTTGTCGTATATTGGTCCATATTATGCTATAGCTGCCATATAAATCTAGTTCCCAAAAAAATTTTTTCCTAAGCATTGAAACATTTCTATTGAAAATCGGTCAAATTATTGTTATTTAAAGCTTAAATATATGTTACAAATTAAACGAATATCGACCATATTTAGCTATATTTATCATTTCAGGACCTTTCCCAGAAAAGGAATTTTATATTTAATCACATATCACAGTGTTTTATAAGCTCAAACCAGGAAAACTGTTTTAAGCTTATAAAACACTTAAATAAAACCAATTTCATTGGAGTTCGGCACAATGATTTTCTTTAAGACACTTACAAAACATTAGAAAATATTGTATCTCCGATATCAGGCCCCTCTAACTTTTTAAATATATTATTTAATATTACCAATATCGGTCAATAATTTGGTATAGCTGCTATTTAAATCTCGTTCCCAGAAAGACTTTAAACTTATGTGACTTTTAAACATGAAACAATTCTATTGGAATTCGGCACAATTATTGGTGGAAAGAATTTAGATTCGGCACAGCCGAATATAACTTTTTTATTGTTAATGTAAATATAAAATGACAATCTTCGGGTCATATTTAGTTATTACACCTTCATAATCCCACTTTACGGAAATAATGTTTTAGGCTTAAAACGTCCTTAAATTCTCAGTATACGTCAGTATCCAATGTGTTAAGTGTTATGTTGAATAAACCTTCTTTTAACATTATTTTTTAAATAAAATCGGTCAGTTATTTTTTTTCAATTAGCTCTGTAACAATATTACAAGCAGTTTAGCTGATGAACGAATATCATCAACTTAAACACCTTCAACTATTGCATAATATTAGTGTAGGGTGTTTAAGATTCAGCATAGCCGAATATACCATTCTTACTTGTTGTAGTCGTGGATGTTGTAATTGTATTGTGTTATTTTAAATTAAGTTTAATTCACATTTATGTCTTTAACAAGAATGACAACATGAATGATTTTTAAGCTTTATGCGTTTGTGTCCTTTTATTTTCTTCCTTTTTGCTCTGCCAATCAAATCACTCGTTAAGCATCGTTGAGTCGAGCATCAACTTTGAATAAATAAACCAGTCGAAATAATATTTCGAACAGGACATTTTTGTTTCTCTTTGTTGAATTTTAATGTGAATTTATAGAACATTAAATTTATAATCGAGGTTTCTTAAATTAACTTTTGAATTGTTTTTATTTGGCCAACTAATGTTTCCATTTTTCTGCTCTATAAATTTTGCCATTTAATATTTGTTTAAACTTTCATTGAATTATTTAGCGAAACTGTCTTTAATACACATATTTATTTATTTTTTATATACAAAAAAGTGAAAGAGAGGAAAAAAGTAAAGAAGAGTTATTTAAATGTTATTCCTTAAAAACAACATTTAAAATAAACATAGACGTTATTTCAGCTGAATGACATATTTTTGTTTCACATGTGATGATCGGGTGACCAGGTTTAATATCTTGCATTCCTAAATTGTATAACACAATTCTGTTAACGGTATCTACAAAAGAAATAAATTATTCAAAAAAATTTCGGTTGTGCCGAATCTTTAGTACTCTTCACTGCATATGTGTGGTAATAATCACATTAAATCACACATTGATACACTTATATATTCATAAGCATAATAACCCACACTTACACACATACACCACCATCGATGTTTGAGGTATTTTGTGTTTGTACTGACAAAAACTACATATCTACCACCCCTTTTAAGTATACCGTACGACACAGTATCACTTTCTGAGTCAACTTAATGATGTCCTTCCGTCTGGCTGTCCATAAAAAAGATTCGTTGGTAAAACTTCACTATTTTAGCTCAGAAACGATGCCTATTGAAATTAATAATGATGATTCCATTATTTCCCCAAGCCCCCATATAAAAGTTTCTTATTGGAATGGGGGTTTAAGATCATAAAAGTCCTAAATAAAAAGCGATTAAAAAAATTATAAAAATAAAGCCAAATTTCTGAAATGATGTACCAAATTATACGATAATCGGTCCTTTATTTCTCATAGGTTCCATACAAATCCCTTCCAAATATCACTTAGAAGGGCTTAATTCTCACATTTACATGCGTTTTTATAACATTTTACGAGGAACGGTCATTCCTCTATCCCACATAAATATTAGTACCATAAAAATATACTGCATGAATTTCAAGGATCGTTCAGTAATTTTTGGTAGTTATAACCAACAATGTTATGTATGATATTAACTAGTCAGACTTGACCGACTTTAACTTCACCCAGTTTCCTGGGTGAATGAATCCACCTCTACTGGTGATTTAGCGATATCAGGTTCAAGAAAAATAGGATAACATTTAAAATATGCTTAAGGATTCACTACTCCTGAACTGAAAACTGGTGATTTAGCGATATCAGGTTCAAAAAAAATGGGATAAAATTTAAAATATGTTTAAGGATTCACTACTCCTGAACTGAAAATGGCACCCTACTCCCCCAAAAAAATCTGATATAAAAGAGCTTATTCTGCAGATGTCGAAAAGCTCTTGATTGAAAATTAAGAACTCGAAAGGATGGCAACTCTACAGCTTACCTCAACTCAAGTCTAAACTTAAATAATGTCAAAAATGCCATAGTCAGCTCTAGAACAGATGGTATAAATAAAACTTTCGAAGGTTTAATGTCGGAAGAAGGTTTAATAACGGAATGTCGAAGAAAAATTAATGCTTTATATTGGAGACATACGAAGCCTGTCCTTACAAAATATGAAGTCACGGTTATTTGACGACTCATTCTTTAATTTTAGCAAATAGTTTCATATTCATATGGGATATATTTGTGCAAATTATTTTTCAGGAACATTCTTATGTGAGAGGTACCGAAATTAATGAATCGTCCACAATAATAAAATGTTTATAAAATTGCTAAAAATTGTTAAAATGTAAATAATTTAACCTAAATAGTTATCCATTCAGACCAAGTACGTAGATTCTTGCATTAAATTAAATCTGAGGCGATTTTGGAATAGTTTTCGAATTCATTGAATTCGTCAGAATTGGTCAGATTGTTTGTTATTAAAGGTTTATTGACCGATATCTGTGTCAATCTCAAAACTCCGCCGATAACATTTTCAAAATTTTAAACAAAATGTGATATATAAAAACTATCGAATAATAATAATATATAAAAAACTATCGAACTCCGTTTTCTGCTCCTCATTACATTATATCATTTGTAAAACAAGTACAAATTTAAACAAGTTGGAATGCAATATCCGGCTGTTCTGATTTCGAAAGAATTTGAATTTGAAATGAACTGGACTTAAAAAAATAATTATACCAAAATTAAAAAAAAAAATTGGTGTATATAAAAGAATTCTGCTATCATAGAGTCCCTTTCCTGAAAGAGGTGTTAAATTGAAGCTAAAACAAAATGTAGACTTTGAACTTTGGCAAAATAAAGATCGATATTACTAAAATTAATAATAAGTTCATAAATGCTATATAAAAATATAGCAGAATATAGTCCGATATTTGTTAAATTAGAAACATTTATTTTTGACATTAAAACTTACTAAACAAACAGATTAGGACAGCAACAAATAATGTGACATAGATATGTCGACTCAGATTTATGTGGTTCCTTTTTGGTCTTAAACACGGAAAGACAAAGTTGTTATACCTTCATCACCACTAGTGGAATGTATAAAAGTTATTCTATCTATTAATAACTTTAAAAAATATTTATGGTCACCTTTGTATCTACCTCTATTAGCATTTTTACCCAACACTAAAAAAAATTAAGCAACACAGAGAGAAAATTTTTATTCATGACAATTACAGGTCATGAAAAAAATTTATATTTTAACTTTTTCAAAGTATTTTTTTTTATATCGACAATTAAATATAGAGTTCTAAAGGATAAATGAGGATATACTTTTCTCAGTAGACTAATAAATGTGATTACTTCACCACTTTTTCTCTCTGTGCACTCACCGCACATGTAGTTTTTCAAATGTCCCCCTCAATTACACTTTTATCTTCATTTACCGCTTATTCACTACAAGTAGATATATATTTTGAACTAAAGAATAGAAAAATATTATTTGATGTAATATTGACTTTAATATTATTAACATTCTACAAGTCTTATAAACTCTATTTCTTTACCACACAAAAATTATAATATTTAGTTACAAAATCCCCTTTTCAGGTTTTGAGATAAAACACTTCGTATAGAAACATTTGCATGTATGTATGCAACAAATAAACACTTCCTTAGTTTTTGTAATGTTTTCACAAACAACAACAAAAAAGGATTAAAAACTTGTTTCATTTCTATTTCCTTTTCCACGACTAGACATCTCTATACAAACACATATCCTGAAGGATAAAGAGGAAAGAGAATAATAAAAGATTTGAATAACAAATTAGCGTAGAAAATGATGTAGAACATCAAAAGCTAAAATGTATTTGAGGAAGAGTTTAAATAATAATGAATTTCATTTTTGAATTTTCCATTGAATTGAAAAATTTAAATGTCGTTGCTTCTGGCAAACACATATAAAAGCAAGTAAAAATGTTCTAATCGGTCAAGCCAGACTACGTAATACGCTACACCACATTGTTGGTTGTATAAGACTGCTACGAAAATTTTGTGTACGATGCTCATGTTGTAATTTGCTTTTCTTTTTTATGCTCATATGTGCAATAGATTATAATGATTCTAACATTTATATAAAATTTAAAAGAATTTTTTCTGAAGGGTTATATGGGAGTTAGAAAAAATTATGGACCGAACCTCGCATAATGGTCTTGTCTTATATTTATCTTAAATTGACTAAATATATTTACAATACCCACGTATATGTGTGATTTATGAGTTTCAGGACGATATTTGGAAGGATGATTGTATGGGAGCTATGAGAAATAATATGGGACTTCATTGTAGAATAAAATGTGACTTATTTTTGCCAAAGTTTGTTGATAAAGTGTTTTATTTAGGAATTTTATGAACTAAAAACCCCATTCCGGGGGTACATTTGTAAATGACCTATATGAAACAATGGACCGATCATAACCAGCTTCAACAGATATCGTCTTTGGGGCAAAATAATAGTACATGACACATTTCATTCATTCATTTACTTGGGCACCAAGCCGGATGGACAGACGGACATGCTTAAGTCGACTCAGTAAGTGATTCTTAGTCGAACAGAATATATAAAAGTGGTGGTAGGACTATTTTTTCTGTGTCTTACAAACATCTACACAATCGCTCAATACCCCCACCACCTACAGTGGTGTAGGGTATATTAAGTAAAAGCTATATTCGGTCAAGTCTGGTTATCAATGGCAGTTATCAGAAATTAATGATCAATATATTTTCTTATTTGTACATAAGAGTGCAGTACATATATTACATATATACTGTACTAATGTATGTGTAGGATTCGTGCACTTATAAAGGATTTTTCTGGAGGGATAATACGAGAGCTTAAGGAATTCTTATCGCAATACCAACGTTAATATATATCACTTCAGAGTGATATTTTTAAGGGAACTTATATGATATATGATGAACCTGTCCTTGTATAATTTGGAATATAATCTTAAAATATAATTAAACTTATTAATGGTAAATTTCGTGAAAATTGCTTTATATTCTGGACTTTTCTGAAGTTAAAAACCCATTCCGGGAGGAATATTTGTATAGGGACTAGGTGAAATAATAGACCTTAATATCACAAATTTCAATAGGCATCATTCTTGAACCAAAATAATACCACAGACCAATTTTCAGCGAGATATCTCTAAAATTGCGAACGTTTTTCTTCACAAGATTTACATGGATAGCCAGCCATCCAGATGGACGGACATCTATATATCGACTCAGAAAGTGATTCTGAGTCGAACGCTATACTTACAAATGGTGGAAGCAATATTTTTTCTTTGCGTTACAAACTTAAGCATAAACGCATTAAAATCCAACCACCTATGGTGGTGTAGGGTATAAACAAAAAATAATGTTAAATAAATATTTGCAATTGAGGAAATTTCTTTTTCGGATTTTAAATATAAATTTTTATTCTTTTTTTTGTAGGTCACAAATGTGTCAAAGTAAAAATGTTTATTTGTTGTTTGGAAAAGTTAAGAAGTTGTTTTTTTTAGCTTTTTAGTATAATTTATTTAAAGAATGAATTATGAAATTTGAGAATAAATAATTTAAGCTGATTTAAAAATTTATAATAACCATCTGGTGAATTCTAAATTTCATTTTATTTCTAAAGCTTTTTAAAACTAGAAAATATGCATAGATTCCTTATAATTTTCCTCCCTTGTTAACACAATAATTAACCAAATTATTTAATTATAAATAGAGGGGTATAAATGAGTTTGTCATTCCATTTGCAATTTCACCTGATTATATATTCTGATGGGTATGAGAAGAGAAATTTATGGAGTCATGTCCATCCGTCGTAGAATCTTATAGTTAGATAAATTTACTTGTTATTATAAAACAATCCTACAAACACACAGATGAAGAATGTCATCTCCTTCTGGATGGATTCCTTTTAAGGGGAAAGTATGCAGCCTATAAAAAAATAATGTACCGCTTCTCGTATAATTTGGCAGATTCCTTTAGAATATCATAAGGTTTTTTGTATCAAATTTCGCTAAAATCGTTAAAATTCCGGGAAGAAGATTTATAAAGGATATAGATAAAATAATGGACCCACCATCAGTTATTTTTATAGGCATCGTCATTGGTTCACAAAAAATGACAAAAAATTGAATTAGAAGTATCACTACTACGTATGCGTTATGCGTTCTAAAGTAATGACCAACTAATAAGGTGTATTTTCGGGTATATTTATTTGCGCGCAGTTATATGTTGGCCATAAGGATGGAATGAAATAGTTTATTAAACTTTAATTCCTATTCGATGAAGGGAGCTATTGAAAAAGTTGTACCAATGTTCCTTTAATTATTAGCATATATTTCAGGAAGCCAGAAAAATCGTTGGTCCTAATTCAATAGAAGTTTTTTATGTTTAAGAATTTTATGAGTTAAAAACCGTATTCCGTAAATGGATATTATGTGAGATCTAGAACAAATATTTTTTTTCTATATAGCTTTTCATAATATAGTTTTGGGATTCGTTTCTATACAAGTATATGTATGTCACATAATTCCAATTATTTTGAAAATTGTGTTATGTTTCGTATCCTTACATTTTATCCTCTCATCCTCTTTGTCACTAAGTTGTCCACGCTTTTATATTTTTATATTTAGATGAATCGATGAATTTCAATAACAACCACAGATTACCATATCGGATGCCAGCGAATTTTGGAAAGAAATAAGATCCAAATATTTTAAATATTCTATAAGACAAGGCGTTGCATTCAAACCAAAATAAAAAATGACCTCGAGAACCTCCAGTGATTAGGTCGATGATTAGTTGATCCCTCCTCATTCCATGAATAGAATAGAATACTTAACGTATGTTTCGCACCATCTACAAAACCACACTATTCTTGATTTTTTGATCCTCTGAAAGACGAATCTGCTCCTTTCTTTGTCAGTTCATCCGCTTTTACTTTTTCATAAAATATTCTTATGTCCAGACATCCAGAAAAGACTGATGTTATGCTATTTGCGAAGAGCAAGTAGCACTATGTGATAGCTACTGAACACTCTAGACTTTATATAACAAGTAATTACAGGCTTTATAGCAGCCTGACTATCAATGAAGAAACTAATATCACCGCTGTATATCTGTAACATTGAAATCTCTCTTTTCATTATAAGAATAGAGAAAAACTTCAGCCTGGTATATACAACACTTTGTTCTCAGTCAATAACATGATTCTATTTTGAGCTCATCATAAAACATTTCACAACCAGTTCCCACGAACGTCTTTGATCCATTCGACATGTATTTCCGAGTGTTACGCTTCCATCTAATCATTAAAGAGTCAAAATCTGTTGCACACTCATTTATGAAAAAAGCAATTATTTCCACACAAAAAAAAAACAGCTCTGACTTGCAGAGATTTTGTCTCTCAATCTACAAAAAGTACTCTTAGCTAACTGTTGTGAATGTCCAAAGTTGGAACATTTACAATAAGCTCCTATGCCGCTGTGTAACGCTTTCCTATGAAGCCTTTTTAATACCATAAAATTAACCTTCTGTTCAGCAATTGTTCACCATACGTGGCAACTGGTCTTACCACTGCCATATACAGTCAGTGAAACAATATAGGCTTTAAACATCTTTTCTTGTTAAGAAGCTTCTGACTGGAATACAGCGTATTCAATTCATTGCGATTTCTCTTCCAATTCAGTCTGCTGTCCAAGCGAATACGAAGGAATTTAGCCAAAACAGATAACCCAACATTAATTCCATTCCACCAGCTTAGAAAAGAAAAAAATGGTATTTCCCTCTCTCTGTATGAATAGTGGCCACTTTTCAGTGCAAATTTAGATAGATAAGGTATCAAGAAACTTACCATTAGCCAAAATTACGAATTCATCAGAATAAGCTACAATCGTAATAATTTTTACATAAAATGTTTAGAAGTTCCTCTCGTTACAACGAGTCCATCAAAAGTTTGCATATTTTAACTTATAATTTTTTCCGATGCATTTTTAAGGGTTTTGGAGCAATGGTGATATATATTGCTGCAAGTATTGGGTAAGTTACTTTAAATCCAATTACCTTTAATTGTACATTTTCAAAACCCGCAAACAGAAGATTTCTGTAGGAAACATCCAGACGAAATTTCGTTAGAAACGTTAGAATGTTTCTAAAGACAAACAATGAAAATATAAACAATGAAAAAATTCCATGTCACTCTTCAAGAAGTTTTCCGTTTGCAATTAGTTTCGGGTGACCATATCAAACAATATTTGAATGAATAAAGTAAAGCAATAATATGCTTTCATACAATATTAATTCAAATACTCACCACTTGTAAATCTTCCCCAGTTTTAAAAATACATTAAATAAATCAAAAATATTGAATGGACCATTAATATGATTTATATTAATTTAATACAAGTACATTTACAAAAATAACAAAAGAATTAACTTTTCATAACGTAAATGATACCCTAAATGCTAGAAATTGATAATTTATCCCCCTGAAATAAAAGAAATTAAAATGAAACGAAAAAAAATTAAAATCAAAAATTGAATCATCATCGTCATCATTAAATCAACCACCATTTAAATAAAATTGAAATCTTTAAAAAATAACGTTAAATAAAAGCAACAACAAACTATTACCAGAATATTAAGTTAAATCCTTAACAAAAGCAACAAACTAAATGGAACAATAATAATAAGGACATCATCACCATTTTTATGGAAATGATATAACAAGTAATACAAAAGGGAAACTAAAAGGACATAATAACATTTAAAATACAGTGGAAGAAAATGAAATAATTTCGGTTTTAAAATCCAATAAATCAAGATAAAAATCTTTCGTTTATGGTTCGATCGTATTAAGGAGTGAAATCAAAATTTTTTAATTTACGTTTTCCATTAAAACCTTTAACTTAAATATTTTTGGATTTGTTTTTTTTAATGTCAATCGAATGAATATGTCGTTAAACCAGCATTCAAATGTCTGCCTTCAAACTGTTTCCAAAATTATTAAATAAATTCGGGAGAACTTGTTCATTGATAGAAAACCTAGTTCAGGTAGAAGAAATTAAACACATGATGTTTCTAAAGCGAAAAACAAACTTAAAGACATTTTCAAAAAGAGTTCCCAATACAACCGGTAGGAAATTAGGAGGGTTAGCACAGTGCTGGGACTATTTGGTTATAAGATTCATGATTAAAACATAAAAGTCTCAAAAAGTTTCTATCAGAAACCTTTTAAGCCTTGCAAAAAATTAAGAGGCCAAATATTCCTGGTCAAAAATTTTATGTTGTAAATGCTCGAGGGAATGTGAAAAAAGTTTAGGACCCAAATGCAGTCAAAATTTCTCAAAATGTTTTTGGTATGGCAAGCAATATGCAGTTGGGTTAAAAGAAAGGACACATTTTGAAATCCTATGTTTCCATTCATAGGATTTCAAAATGTGTCCACTTAATTTGGCCTGATTTCGCATACTGTAACTATGGTAAACAAGCCCTTATGTGGGACAAATACAATAAAATGGTATTTGTCCTCTCTAGCCTACAAATTATCCGGAACTAGGGAAGAGAAGAGATATTGGGCTCGTGTTGTGGTTGCGTTTTTAATATAAATGTATGTTAAGAATTTTACGATCTCACTACTTAGAATTTCATACAGATAATTATCACAAATATCAAGCAAACTATATTCCTCCTTCAAATTTTTTAACCCACTGTAAATCCAAATTTAACGACCATGTTCTCTCAACAAAAAAGCATCAAAGCGTATGAAAACATTAAAGTCAAGGACAATATTAATGCTGATTTCTTTTAATGTACAGAAAGTACTTTTTTTTTAATTCTAAACACAATAGCGCTTAAATTAACTAAAATCATTACAAAGGACATCCTTTTTACAAACACGCACATACAAAACACACCAACAGACATAAAGTTTTTTATCATATACACATACACATGCACACTATTAAATAAAGTTGACATCTGGCTGTGTAGAGATGTACAAAAGGAAGTGTCCCTTTTCTTTACTGTTTTGATTCGGTCGTCAGTCTATTGTTTAGAGTTTCGTACGGCTTGGCATTTGATGTCATTTTCGGAAGTATTGTTGGAAATTGTATAAAAAGGATAAAGTTTAACGTGTCTAAAGTAATTTAACAAATTACAGTTAATTTGATTGAAAACTAAGTTTATATTTTGCTTGTCTGGCGTTTTTTTTTTTTTTGAAGAAAAAAAGGGATAATGGGAAATTCTTATATGATTTAAATATTATAAAGAAGGGAAAAGTGATAAAATGTTAATAAAATTTAAAAAAATCATATAAGAGAGACCAGAAAAGAAGAAAACTTTAATAAGAAGAAGAAGACTTTTATTATTTTCAAGTTATTAGAAAGGATTTTTGAGAAATCAATTATAAATGCTTACATAATTCGAGTAATTTTTCAAATTATTTAAATTTTATAGAATACAATACTTTTAATCAGCCACTTCTAAACACAAGCTACGAAGCTTAATACTTTTTTGAAATATCATACTAAAGAAGCAATGCTAATTCAACCGATCAGTTGGTATCTTTTTATACCCTTCACCACCATGTGTAACACTTAGGAGTAATGATCTAATACCCTTAAAATTATATATATTCTTGCATCATATCTGAGGCGATTCTCACACTTGGAATAATAGTCCGAACTCAATGAGTATTTATTGTCATAAGCAGTTTTCTATTTAAAACATTAACAAAAAAGTTATAGACCGATATCTGTGACAACCGCAAAATTCCTAACTGCTGGGGTCATTATTTGACCTAGCCCCCATATGTAAACCTTATTCCCTCTCCCGGAATATGGACTATAGCTTCTAAAACTTATAAATATACAAAAATTCTATTAAAATTTTTGGATAATTCATTCTCTAGCTGTCCTGAATTTATATTATTAATATGACCAATATCAGTCTATATTTTGCAATAGCTCCCATATAAGACCCCCTCCCGGAAAACTATTTTTAGTTTATAAAACCCTTAAAAATGTCCTAATTCTATTGAAATTCGACACAGTTATTTTGCTAACCATCTCTAATATATATTAATAATTTGGCCAATCTCGGTCCATATTTTGTAATAGCTCTCATATGAGATCCCTTCCACGAAAAGGGTTTTGAGCTTACTAATTGTGTAAATTTAGATAAATTCTTTTGAAATTCGGCTAAATTTATTTCCTAACTGTTCAGAATATATATTACTAAATAAATTTAATTTTCTTAAAGGACCTTATGTGGGACCCATTAGACATTGTGAACTGCTCAAAATATAATTTGGATTTCAAATATAATTTACATTCTTGTTGAATTTCACAACGAAAAAGTTTGTAAGACAACTATGATTGTAAAGGACATTATAATGATCCTTGGAAAATTTTCCTAAGCTAAGACATCATAATCTATATATATTCTTGCATCAAATTGAAATATGAATCGACTTAACTATGTCCGTCCGTCCGTGTATCTGTCTGTCTGTTAGAAACATTATCAAGCCTACAATACAATAATTGAAAATTGACCATGTTGTTTGTTGTTGTCATAAGCAGTTTCCTATAAACCAGCTATTTCAGTTCTATCGAAAAAGGCCTTTTCTAAACTTTTCTCTAACTTTGAACATATAATATTATTTTGACCAAATTGGTTGTAAGTTTTGAGGCCTTTTCGGAAAATGTTTTTAGCTTTAGTCTTAAATATAAACCGATTCAATTGAAATTCGTTACTCTCTGGAATTTATATTATAAATTTTATCAATATGGGTTATATAGACCAATTCTAGTGAAATTCAGTATAATAATTTTTTTAGCTGTCGTAATAAGTATATGTTACATCGGTCTATATTTTCACGTAGCTATTAGTCCATATTTGACTGTAGTTCACATTTAAGAGTTCTTTAACTCATAAGACTATAAAATTTTAACTAATTTTATTGAAACTATCTATCGTCAATATTAAAATGTTTTAGGCCATATTCTACTATAATTTTCCCAGGATAGGGTTTTAGGCTTCAAATGCTCATAAATATGGGCTAATTGCATTTAGTTTCAGCTCAAGGATAATTAAGTGGTATTCAACATGTTCTCTTTCAGTTAATTAATGTGGACGTCCGCTACGCCTTGCATTTTGAAGATTAGTTTCGCCTTATACAAAGTGTAAAAGTCGATACAAAATTAGCATCCATACAGCTTACACCAGCTATAAAAGAATGATTATAGTAAGGAAGTGTACGCTACTATTATACTATTTTCCGGGAAGGGGTCTTATATGGGAGCTACAGCAAAATTTGGACCAAGATTGTTCATATTTATAATATACTTTGATTATAGTTAGAAAAATCATTGTGCTAAATTTTTTATGGAATTGATCTTTTTTTAAATGTTTTATAAACTCTTATCCGTTTTCCGGAAAATCCCGTTATAAGCGAGCTATAGGAAAATTTGGACCGATATAGGGCAAATTAATATAATATCTTCAGAAGAGTTAGCAAAATAATTGTGTCGACATTCAATAGAATTGGTCTTTATTTACTCGGGAGGGGGCGTTATAATGGAGCTATATCAAAATATGGACCCATGTTAATAAAATTTTTGACATATATTTAAAATAGCTAGAAAATTAACTGTGTCAAATTTCAATAGAATTGGTTCCAATTTAAAAGTGTTATAAGCTATAAATCATATTCCGGGAAGGGACATTATATGGGAGCTATATCAAAATATGGACCAATGTTAATAAAATTTATAACGTATATTAAGAATGGTTAAAAAATAGTTATGACAAATTTTAGTAAATTATCTTAAGAATTGCGGCCCATATGGCACAAAGAGTTTGGGGTGTATCAAAATTTTGCATATTATAGCCTATAACTTTTTTCCGGTTAATCAGATTTTGATAACTTGCAATTGTATGCTAAAATTAATTTTTTGTTTTAGTCCAATTACATTTTTAGAAGAAATTATAAGAGTTCATTTTCGAAATTTTGAGGTTGTTTCAGATATCGGTCTATTACTTCCTTGCTTATAAACCGATATAGCTGGTTTTAAATAGCAAACTGCTTAGGACAATAACAAACAATGTTATTGTCCTAAGTTTTATTGAATTCGGTCAATTATTTTAGGCGTGAGAATGTTTCCAACAGACAGACAGACGGACATAGCTAAATCGACTCAGTTTTTGATTTGATGCAATAATATATATACATTGTTGGGTCTGAGATGTTTCCTTCTTGGCGTTACATACAGAATGACAAACTAAATATACCCTCACCACTTGTGGTGGTGGAGGGTATAAAAATCAAATAAACAAAAATAAAATAAGATTTTCTCTTTTTTAATAACAATAAAACAGCAAACGTCTTAAGAAAATTCTATTACATTTATCACCTGTTATAACAAAGTAATAACAACAATAAGAAACATATAGTGACTGTGTGACATCAACCTAAATACAAGATAAATCATAAAGTTAAGGAAAATAATAGAGAAATTAATACATAACGAATTTTTTATACTCTACATATGATAAATTTAAAGAATTTCATTTCAATAACTAATTAACTTTGGAACTTTCTAGAACAAAAATTAAAAATTATAAATATTCATAGATATTCTTCTTCATGTTTTTAAGGAACTTCTTAAAACCACTTAATATAAAAGAAGACATATATTACATATTTGCTGAAAGGTCGGCATAACTCAAAATTCGCAAGATTCGACTTAACATCAGAAGTGCATAGTGAATGAGGTATTTTATTATCGGGCAAATTTTTTGTGAGCGTACCGTTCGTATATCAAACAGGATTTCGACAAAGGTGTATATACCAGTTATATAATTTATTGATTATTGCCAGAAATCAAATTTTATTCTATTTGCACATCGCTAGTTGTTTAGGTTTCTTTCCAGAATTTCATGAAGTATATTTCTGCCAAAAAAAACGTCTCCTGAAAAAATCAATTTTTATACCCTCCACCACCACAAGTGGTGAGGGTATATTAAGATTGTCATGTGTACACCAAGAAGGAATCATCTCAGACCCTACAATGTATATATATTTTGGCATCACAAAAACAAAAAATTTATTTTAGCATTCAATTGCATGTGCTTCATCATCATGCAAAAGATCTTAAAAATCTGATTAACAGGAAAAAAGTTATAGGCTATAAAATGTAAAATTTTGATACACCCCAAACTCTTTGTGTCATATGGGCCGCAATTTTTATGATAATGTACTGAAATTTGTCCCATATACTTATTTTGATACAATAATAAATCCAAAGAAGTCATATTGTTCTGGAATCATTAATTGACCTAGCTCCCATATAACGCCCCTTCCCGGAATATGGTTTATAGCTTATAAAACTCTTAAATTTTAACTAATTCTATTTACATTTGGCACAATCAATTTTTTAACTATTTTAAATATATGTTATAAATTTTATTAACATGGATCCATATTTCGATATAGCTGCCATATAATGCCCCTTCCCGGAAAACGGGTTTGAGCTTATAAAACAATTAAATAAAAACTAATTCCATTGGAACTCACTACAATGCATTTTTTAACTTTTTTTAATGTATATTTTTAATTAGAACAATCTCGATCGATATTTTGATGTAGCTCTCATATCAGGCCCCTCACCGAAAACAGTTTTCAGCTTATAAAACATTTAAATAAAGATCAATTCTATAATCAAAGTATATTATAAATATGAACAATCTTGGTCCAAATTTTGCTGTAGCTCCAATATAGGACCCGTTCCCGGAAAACAGTTTTGAGCTCATAACAAGAATACTTTTTGCTTTTATACGCTCCACATTACAAGTGGTAAGGAGAATATATAAACTTTGTTATTCTATATGTAACGCTAAAAATGAGTTATTTCTGACAAAATAATTTATATATATATTCTTGCTTCAAATCAAAATCTCGTCAATCTATCTATCTGCTCACATCCACAAAAATTAAACGAGCTCAATGAAATCTGGCCTAGTAGAAAAAGGCCAGTTCATTAGAAAAAAGTTACAGCTTTTTTAATTATAAATAATTTTATGACTCATTAAGTATTTCTGCGTTATATACTATATACATTTGTGAGTGTGTGTGTGTATATGTACGGAATTTGTGGTTGAGAGTATTGAAGATTCGGCATAGCCGAATGTAGCATTCTTAGGTGTTTTACTTATGACTATCTTGCAGCAAATGAGCGATATGGCTTTAAACAAACTTTGTAGACCGCATATTGTAACTACTTACATGAAAAATAATGTATTTGTACTTAAAGGTGAAAAATTATTTCTCACTTTTAAAGCAAAATTATTAAGCGCAAAAGAGCTTAACAGAAAATTTTTTTAAAATGACGGCAGATTTGAATTAAGGTGTATTATTTTTTATTATAAGTTATATTTATATGTACATTTATACCTCCTAACTAACGATCAACATGTATTTGGTACGTATTGGGTTGATTTGTATCAATAATAAAATGTACTTTGGGGGGTGATCATCTGCAAAGATTAAAACATGTATTATTTTCCGGTAGATATTAAAGTGCCGAACTTTGTGCCAAAAAGGATGTTTTGCGAAATTTGTAAAGTGCAAAAAATATTGCGGCTACCACTTCTAAGTACAAACTTATACTCAAATCTCTTTATACGCCGATTTAAAGACCATATAAGCCTTGTCAACAAAATTCAGATCATAATTTTATAATATCTTGTTGAAATTTGGCCACCGTTATGATAACACATCGGACAATTGAAATTGGTGATAATTTATTGTTGTTCTCATAAAAATGCTCCTCCCGAAATGGGATCATAAAAGTAATAAATATGAATCAATCCCAACGAAGTTTGTCAAAAATAATATTCTTAAACGATATGACATATTATACGAGAATCGGTCGACTTTAACTTAACTATTTGAGCTTATATCTTGTAACTCTATATCTTCGATGGCTAAACTCTTCACTTCTTCATTACCAACCACAACTTTGCTTCCGAGTATCCCAAAATTGCATACCAATACTATTGTGGGGTTTTCATTAATCGCTATTCATTACGTAGGAACAAACCTCAACCTCATGTTCTTATCTGCTACCGCTTTTGTTGCCGTTTGGCCCTAAGTGAAGACATTTATATTTATGCGTAGTTATATTATGAAATAAACTGTAGAGCAAATCAAACACACTTTAATAAAGAAACTATTTTGGCTGAAAAAGAGAAGACATTTTTCGATTAAAAAAATCGTATTTTTTACTATTCAAATAGAGAATTGATTATGTTTTAACTAGATAGAGATAATAAGCTCAATGTTTTTAATTTAGCCAATATTGGGCAATAATTTCGGATATATAATAAAAAGACAGAACCAAGATTCTGTACAATTTTGTTGGTTGAAAATTCAAATGAAAATAAATCGACAGGAGATAAATATGTAATTAAGATTTTCATGAAGTTCGATTAAAAAATCATAATTTTTAAATATTCGATTTTGCCCCACAGTGCATTATATTAAAATTTTAACTAAATCTTATTATTCAAATGTCAAAAAATATTCGAAATTTTAAGTTCTTCATAAATATCTGACATCAATGACATTTTAATTGTTTTTTCTTTAAAAATTGCGAATATTCAAGTTCGACTCAATTAATATCAAATACTTGTATAAAAGCTTATTTCTGAGCTAAAATTTTTACCTTAAATAGGCTTCCTCTAGTAAAATATAGGTATTTTCTATTATTTCTACGATTCTTTTCATTTAACCAAAATAATGTATTTAAGACTTTTTATTCTTAAATCATAAATTCATATGAAAATATAAGAGAATTTTAAAGAAAAGTGACATTAAAGTGGGAAAACATGAAGCATGAAAAAAAATATGTTTCTTATACTTCTTTAATGCACATCATAGGAAATAGCTACAGGAAACCGGAAAAAGCAACAACAACAGCAGTATTAAGAAAAAATATTTTTTAAGCCACACGTATACATGTGTACGCGTGTGTGTGTTTATAAACTCACTTATAAAACTCATTGCATATGTATGTGTATTATAAATGATGTATGATAAATAAACATGTGAATATGTCTTGGATAATAATAACGTGGATGTAAAAGTTCCTCCTCCATTTTAATTCCATTTCCTTGATAAATGCCTAAAGGGCAAAATGTTGGCTTTGTTTGTTTATTAGTTTGATTTACAATGGGATATTTGGGTGTCTATGGTAATTTTTAAAGTACAAATGTATGGAACAAACCAAGGCACCCAAAAGAAAATCATATTCCTAAAATTGTATAAGAAGTTTTAATATTTCCTTAAGGTTGTTCTTTTCTGTTAAAAATAGATATTTTGAAAAAAAATCCCTGTTCATGCATAAGTTATAGGAGAACAGATAGAATTATGTTTATTGTAATAAACACAATGATTATTATAAAGTTAAATAGCAACCAAAACCTTCATTCAGACAGACCATAATTTTAAGGAAATTGTAATCTCTCAAAATATATCTACAACGTCTGGGAAATTAATATGAAATATTTAATGTTATTTAACAAAAATAATAATGATAATAAGTTTGTTTAATTTGTTTTTGTTAAAATTAAAGACTTTTAATAATATTTAAAACGTATGAGTTATATGTAATTAATTTATAAATAACTCATACGTGCCGAAGGGAATACAAAATGAACAAAGTATTTGTTTAATTGAGAAATTATATTAAATTTTAACACCCAGACAGACTTTAATGAGACAATAAAAAAGGCACTTTAGTTCATTATGACGCAGAATTTTATGGAAGGATTTTGTATACCATTTTTAACATTTTTTCTTTCTTGCAATCAAAACTATAGTTAACAACTAATAATGCTATTTTCGACTTTGTCGAACCTCCATCGTCTAAAAAACTAATTTTTCATTCTTCAGCACAAATTTGAAAAAAAAAACATCTTTAAAAACTAGAGTGAAATACGGTTACTTATTCTTGAAAGTACCTACAAAATATCGGTATCGAGACATACATTTTAGTGGCTGATTTTATTAACAAACAAGTAAGAATGCTATATTTGGCTATACCGATTCTTCGATAACCTCCATCACAAATCGTTTAAGTAAATATGTTATGCTTTGTACATACACACTCACACATACACTTACTAACATATATTTAATATAACAATTTTTCTTAAAAACAACCCAGAAACACTTAATGAGTCATTAAGTCAGTAATAATTTTTCTATAACTATTTTTGCAACTGAACCCATTTTGATAATTTTTGGAAGAATAATAAAGTACATAATAATCTAATTTTCAATTTCTAATTGACAGTTTTACGAAAACTCTTCGCTGGAAGTGAGAGATTGCCTCAGATATCGGTCTATATCTTCTGATATACTAAACCGATTTTACTGATTTTAAACAGAAAACTTCTCAGGATTACGGCAAATACTCAAGCCAAATTTCATTGAGCTTTGTCAATTATTGTCGATGTGAGCGTGCCAAAAAAGGACAAACAGACGGATATAGCTAAAATTATACCCTCTTCACCACTAATGGTGGTGGAAAGTGGCTTAACATTAAAAGTCTTATAAGCCGCCTTTTTTTTTTTTGGAAGTAAATTTTAATGGGAGCCCTAAAAAACTATGGACTGATATTCTCTAAATTAATAATAAATATTTAAGACAGTTAGAAAAATAATCATGTAGAAATTGATTCATATTATTGTGCCGAATTTCAGTGGGATTGGTCGACGTTTAATAATTTTAGAAGCTCTAAACTCTTTTCCTAGAAGCAGCGTTATAAAGGAGATATAGTAAATTATTGACTGAGACTGGTATAATTAATATCATGTAGCTTTGTTCAAAATAATATGAGTGATGGTAACACATATTTTTCCAAGCTTTAATAAAAAGTTTTAAGTATTTGGTATAACGATAAAGGAAAATTAGAGAATATTATATTCAGACCATAAATCATACTCGTTACATTGCTTTTTTGAAGGAACAACTTAAAAATCATAGCTCCAAACATAAAAAGCAAATTGTGGACAGACGGAAAGAAATCCATATTATTTTATGGACCATGATCCAGACAATATGATCGTGTCTTCTGAGTACAGAATTTCAATGGCACTGTACAGCTTTACAACATGATTATGAAGTTATGGTATGGAAATCATTTTTATACTTTATAGTTGGTTTATGATATTAAGTGAAATGGCCGTCAATCTTCAATGTAGGTTGTCTCAGATATCGGTCTATAACTTTTTTGCTAATTAACCGATGGTTTTACTGTTTCATTTAATTCCTACAAGTATTCTAAACGTGAGAATATTTGGCTCAGATTTTGATTCGATGCAAGTATATATACTTTGTAGGGTCTCAAAAGATTGCTTATTGGCATAATATATGGAATGACAAAATTATTAAATCCTCATTGCCTCATTGGTCTTTAGTATTGAATAACTATTAAAGAAAAAATGTTTAACTCTGAACCGCGATAAACTTTAAGTTATGTTAAAGGAATGGATTATAGAGATACATTTCCACGTTCTTAAAATATGGAACAAGATTCATTATATTTTTATTTATCTTTTACAGGACCTAAAGCTTTTAGAGTCTTATCTGAACGTATTCGAATGTTATAATGATTGAAGTCTATAATCTTTGTCGTACTCCCTTCTAGTGATTCAAATTCGCATTTCAAACTCTGACGTTACTTGTTCCTATATAACTCAGTTATCATGATCTTAAATATGGTCGTTTTAATATTGGTCGTTTTAAATATTTCATTCCCGTTAACTTCTCAAAGTTCGAACTTAAAGTAAAATTTGCCTACACCTCTACTTACGCTGTATGAAATAGCAGTTCAGATGCTACAGATTTATTTTCATTTTATTTTTCAATTAAAGTACTGTGCTTTGTTCATAAGATTCTTTGAAATCGTACAAAAAACTTCTCCTAAAACGGGGTCATCAGTCTTCCCCGCAAAGAATATTTTTAGGAAAACAACAGGTAAAAATGCAATGCTCGACTGTGTTTTCAACAGCACTTTAGTAAAACTTGTTCGAATAGACATTGTAAGAAGCTACAATCTTTATTATTTCATAGTTTTTTTTGCTATGAAAATAATAAAACTAATTTTGTTAAAATAAATCAACATATATCAGTACTTTTAGCTTGAAAGCTTATACCGAAACTGGGTTGTTTTTTTAAATTCATCACACAAAATTCCATCAAGCACAAATTTAATAAATCATACAATTGTTTATTCAACACAATTAGAATGCTATATTCAGTTATGGCGAATTTTTCATTTAAGACTGCTAAAAATTTAAAGCTGACGATTTTCAGTTGGCTCATATATAAGAGTTTTATAAGCTCTAAACCTGGAAGGTATCTTAAAGGAGAGGAGTTATGGAAAAATATAGACCGATATGGTTCAAACTAATTTTGTATTCCTGGAAGGGGATTTTTATTAGAGCTATATCAAAACATGGACCGACATTTGTCAATTTAGTTACGTGAATTAAAGAAAAATAGATAAATTATTATACCAAAATTCAACAAAATGGATTTATAATTTATACTTTTATAAAATAAATACCAAATATTTGGAACTGGTCAATGTTTAGGGATTTATAAGATTAAAACTTTATTCTAGGAACAGGTTTATATTAAAACTGTATCGATATATGAACCGATATTCGTTAATTTAATTACGTTCATTAAAGACTGAAAAATAATTGTGCTAAATTTCAAAAAAAGGTATCTCTATTACAGTTTCATAAGTGGCCGATGTTGCTCTAATTAGTAGCGTACATTTAGAATAGTTACAAACATTATTGCTCCGAATTTTTATAGAATCGGTCTATATTTAAGAGTATTTTAGGCTTGAAAACATTTTTTAATTATAATGAAGTACGAACGAAAGTTTAGATCGCCTTAGATATCGGTCTATAACTAAAGAAACTGCTCAGGACTTCAACAAACACTGTGTTTTATTATTCCATTGAATTCTGATGATTATTTTAGTGTGAGAACGTTTTCAACAGACAGACAAAGAGACATAACTAAAAAGACCCAGATTTTGATTTAATGTAAGAAAATTGATGATTTTTTCTTGGAGTTACATGCAGAATAACTTATGACTCACTAGGTTTCTTTTCATATATAATTATTTCCTATACTGCCTGCTTTTGTGGAAGTATATGTAGGTGTGTATGTGCGTATAATGTTCATGTACGAAACAAACTGTATTTTTTTCTTAGGCATTTATGGTGTAGGGTATTGAAGATTCGGCCAGCTGAATACAGCATTCTTACTTCTTCTTATTTAGAATATAAATAAGGATTCATTTATCTTAAAATTGTATCTAATAACGAAATTTTTGAAGTCCAGACACAAAAAATGACGTTAAGTACTTTTGAAGTTTATTTTTGTTTCAATTCTTTTCACTTTTAAAAAATCATGATGAATTGTTAGAAATTTATAAGATAATTAGTGATTTGCCAAATTAATGTTTTGTAAACTGCAGTTAAAAGTTCGTTTTGTGTGATGCTCATTAAATAAATGACAGAGCGAAAAATAAATTCTTTGATTTTAGTTTTGGTATTTTCACCAAAAAAAAGTTCAGCAAATAAATCATGATTTTCATTTTTTTCTCTAAAAGATGGAGAAAAATTCTAGAAAATATTTATCAGGTTAAATAATGTTGCGTTAAGCATAATAAATTAGCAGAGATATTTGATTTACAGAAAATATTATAAAGGAAATAAACAAAAGATAACAATTTTTTAATAAATTTTAGAGATAATGAATTAATTAATTTTAACAAACAACAATTAATAAACAGATTCTCTTACAATTTCACTATAGAAATGTAGCATAAATTCAATTTAAATTTCCAATAATCTGTTTAAGAAAATACATATCAAATCATATCGATTTGTGTTAATTCCCCCTGGTGAATTTCCCAAACACTCTCAATAGACATCAAAAAACGTTTAACATAAATTATCGCTTAATAACGTTATGTTATAAATCTTAAGTTTGGCAATTTGGCACAAACGGTGCTCTGAATACTAACAACAACACCTTAGCACTTAACGCATACTAATACCATGAAATATATAATAACATACCAACACACCTATAGTTATATGTGAGTATGATTTTTTTTCGCCAAATACCTTGATTTCATGTTACCCACACATTCAAACATTTGCAAATCCATAGCTTAAGTTCCTGTACCTGTCTAATAACAATTTTCATAATATTCTTCGCTCATTCTCTTAAGATTTGGCGAAAAAATATGTATTTCGCTTAAAAGAAAAGTTGTCAGCATATGTTACCAGATAGATAAGCTATTATCATAATTTAAGTTGAAATCTAATGCCAAAAGAAATTTACACCCCCTCTGCTCTGCTCTACTCTTCATTTGAAAACAAGTTTAAATGTTATAGTCGATCAAGATCGAATATTTAAAACCCTACACCACATTGTTGGTTGTAAATGATAGCAATGAAAAATTCATGAACGACCCTCATATAATTTCATTTTCTGATTTATGATTAAGTGTGAAGTAAATTATTGTGATTCTAACATTTATGTGCAGTTTATGCATTTGAAACGGGGGTTGTATTAGACTACTAGAAGAAATGATGGACCGACCTTCGTTAAATGTTGAACATCGATTTAAGAATTTTTTGATGCCCTACAACACCAATAATGATTGAGGTATTTTGCGTTCGTGCTGATGTTTGTAACATGCAGAAAAATGATGCTTCCCACCTTTAAGTATACCGTTCGTCTCAGAATCACTTTCTGAGTCGATTTAACGATGTCCGTCCGTTCCACTGTCTGTCTGTCTGTCCGGCTAGTTGTCCATGTAAACGTTGTCGTTTTTAAATATCGCAATGAAATTTGGTACATATTATTTTGGCCTCGGGACAAATCCCATTAAAATTGGCCATGTTCGCACCAATGTTTCGGGTAACTCCCATACAAATGTTCTTCCCGGAATGAGGTTTAAAGATCATAAAAGTTTTAAATACATGCGATTTAAACGAATTTTCGAACAAGTAAGTTTTATAAAATTCTAAAGCAATATGCCAAAATATACGAGAGTCGGTTCATTATTTCTCATAGCTCCCATACATACCTCCTTCCTAATATCACTTGTAACGACAAAAATCTCACATATATGTTGGTATTGTAAAAATAATCGGTCAAATAATGATAAATATAAGCAAAAAATGAAGTGCAAAATTATGCGAGGGTCGGTTCATAATAAATTTATTTTTAAAACGCATAAATTTTTCATAAATCTTAGTGTCACAATAATGTATTAAACACTTAAGAATAAATCAAAAAATCAAATTATACGAGGGTCATTGATTAATTTTTTTTAACTACTGTTTTACCCGAAAGATGTGTTATAGGGTATTAGATATTCGGGCTTGACCGACTATATATTCCAGTTTGTTTTAAATTGACCAGTTGTTATTACAATACCAACGCGTATGAGAGATTTATACACTTCAAAGTGATACTTAGAAGTAAGCTTTTATGGAACTTATGAGTTGAATTTCGTTGAAATCGCTTTAAACTTTCATTACATATCGGGAGAAAATTTGTATGGAAGCTACATAAAATATGAGACCGGATATTACCAATAGATATTTTTTTAAAGTCAAAAAATAATATTTACCAAATTTCATAAAGATATTGACTCAGGAAATGGTTAAAATTTTCTGTATGTTACAAACATCAGCAACAGTGAATAATGCCTACAGTGATGTAGAGTATAATACGTATTTTAAAAATTGTTGAAATTTTTTACAAGTTTTTTTTCTTCGAGAATTGCAGACATTTTTCTTTGTGTGAAAAACATATGAAAATAATGGGAAAAATATTATTTTCATATTATGCAAATTTTGATTGTTTTCACCATAAAATATTTGGAGAATGTTTAAAATACGTGTTGGATTCTTTTGTATACATATATTTTATTCGTTCTTGAAACGTATAGTTTAAAAAGGATATTTTTGTTATTTTCTTATTTGATGTCAATTTAAATTATTTGTTACATTTGCAGCTTAAGTGTGTTAAAAGTGAATAAAAATATAACACCTCCCGCTCTTATCCTTAAACGTATTAAGTATTTCTATGATTTAAAAATAAACATATCAATTTAAATACAATTGAAATTCTGCTATCGTGTTACTATAAGCTTCACTGTTTTGGAAGCGATATTTAATGATTCTATGAACGCCACTTAACACGTTTGAAGACATACCGATCCAGAGAAAATTTATAATAATTATGAAGATGTATATTTTGTACTGTTTTTATTATTTCTACGTTCAAACTTCTCTGTACATAAGGAGTGAGATCAAAAAGTTTTAACCACACGTTTTTTCTTAAAACTTTTAACCCAACTTTCGATCAACTTAGGTTCTTAAACCACGTCAGTCAGAAAAAAGTGCGTAGAAAAGTTATTAAATATTTTTAACAAACTCCAACTTGGTTCTTCAAAAAGTTGACTAATCATCCAAAGGTCTGCGTCAAAATGTTTCCAATGTTATTAAACAGTACCAAAAGAACTTGCCCATTGATAAAAAAATTAGTTCAGATAGAGGGAATGGTTTAACATGTGACTAAAGCCAATAAAATAGAAGGCATTGTCAAAAAGCTCCCAACATATCCCGTAGGAAAGCAGCCCGGTAAGTTTAATGCACGGACTATATGACACGGAAATTTAAAGCTTATGTAGATCTAAAAACATATAAGGCTCAAAAACTTCCTGACAATAACGTTGATTAAAATTTAGAGGACAAAAACTGATAACCAGAATTGAATGTATGACGGAACGTATTCGGATATCTTTTCGAAAATTCCTGGTCAGACATTTCATGTTGCTAAAGTTCGAAGTAATATGGAAGAAAAGTTTGATTCCTAAATCTGTCAAAATTTCCAAAACATTCTTTGTTTTTATTGTTATGATTTTATAATGTGTACACTTATTTTTGGCCTGTCTTGACTTCCTGTCGCTATGGCAAACAAGACGCTGATTGGTATAGGAACAATAATGTACCACGAGAGGCAAATTCTCCAAATGGACAACCTGTTCGAGCAAAATGAGAGAAAGCTCTATAAAAACTTTAATGGAAGAATTTAGGAAAAGTTTTCAACATTTCATCACTAACGATTAAAACTATAAATATATACTTTTTCGTATATTATTATTTTTAACTTACTAGCAAAAAACAAACTACTTTCTGCCAAAAAATTACATTGTATGGGCAATACCCCTCCCCCTTGTCTTATCCATTCTACGTTTTGTCCAGTAAAACAGTTCCTTGAGAAAGTAATTTGGACCAAATTAGGGAACTCGAGTTGTTATAATTCTTTATACATTAGATAATCCATATTAGCCTTTATTAAGCGATACCCCTACCCCTGGTCTTATTAGTCTTCGTTTTGTCCAGTAAAACAGTTTCTTGAGAAAGTTGTTAGAGCCGAATTCGATAACTCTCGTTATTGCAGTTCATACATACACACTACTTATTAAAAACAACTCACTAAACCTCAAACCAATCAACCTTCGAGCATAAGGAATCCGAAACCTACAATCGTACTGAACCTGCTCTACTAATCAACAAGAAAGTCTAGAGTATGTCGATTGTAGTTTGCAGCCCATAATAAACCTAGTTAAAGAAACAATATAATCGAAAAGCTGACCCATTTCCAAAAAGCTGCAAAAGTTCTTCCAAAAAAATGATGAGGAATAACTTCTTAGAAACTGAACCACTCTGATGAGTTCAAAGGGCAAACTATGCTGGACAAATTCGAAGAGCTCTAACAATTTCTAAAAACGTTAGATGTCAGAACATATATGATGCAAGATTTCTTGGTTGATCGCGCTTTACATATGTCTTAGGATTATCGCGTAACTGCCTGACACATATCTCGATATCAATCAGATATAAATTCCAATTATTCCAGACAGAAATGTAACAATCTGAAACTTAAATTGACAAAAGCTTAGTATTTAAATTGAAATAGTACAAACTTTTATTAAGGTATTTTAGACGCCAACAGAGCAGTTAAATATACCGCAAATGCTTCCCGAAATATTGGATCAAATATGATCAGTTTCAATAGACATCGTTCCTGACAAAAAAATAATATGTATATAATTTAATAAAAATATCTCTAAAGAGTGTTTACAATGTTTATGTGGACGCTGGGACTCCGGGATCATTAACGTAAATACTTTCCAATATCCAATGCACATTACCTTTCATACAAAATTCGACCAACCTAATGGACAACTAATTTATAAAGATTTCCATAAAAAGGGTTTCAATATTTTTACTTAAAACCTTCTTCTTCACGCATTCATGGATTACTTTGTTATAGCATGATGACATTAGTTTATTCGCGATATTTCAGTCACCTGAATTTTCAAGTTTCCCGTCTTTCAAAATTAAGTAGAGAAGTTGAATTTCACAATTACTAAAAATATACAAAATCTCTTATTTTCATTATTTATTTGTTATTGAACTTAAATCGATTTAACTTAAGCGGCATCTTAACTTCTAAATTGTTTAAGTTTAGAAAATTTTCAAGTATGAATCTATGTATGTACAGCTGCGTTCAAAATAAAAGCACCATTTATAAACACTTCTTTAATAAGTCATAAAAGTCACTTGAATAAAAAGTTGCAGACACGGCAAACTTCGTTTTGCCAAAAAAATGTTGCTTTGTATGGGCATTACCCCTCCCCCTGGTCTTATCCGTCCTACGTTTTGTCCAGTAAACAGTTTTTTGAGAAAATAGTTTGAATCAAATTAGAGAACTCTAGTTCTTTCTTTCTCTTTGTTTCTTTAAATTCATTTTTCCAGAAGAGTTTAAAAAATTTGGCATCAAAAAATAGCACAATCCGGTTTGAACTATAACAAAAAGCCAACAATAAATAATTGTTGTTAAATTTTTAGTGTCGTTTTTAATCGAATTAAGTTTACAATTTATTCTTAATTCTTAATTCCAGGATAAAAGAGTTCCATTCCTACTCTAAAGCGGTGTAAAGACTGATATTATTGTGCAAATACATTTTGTAACACTAGAACCATTGTGTTGGAAAGTTTTGTTGTTAATTGTTGAATATGTTCCTTGTTTTTTCCAAATAAAAATATTTCAGACTCATCGGTCCATAGAATACCTCTTTCCTTTTTCCATATACCAAACCAAGTAAGTTTTAGTAAATTTTAATATATTTAAGACATGCGGAGCAGCTAAGATATATGGTCTTTCAAATTATAATCCACAAGGCTTCTGATATAGTCTTATTACTTATTGCAAGACTTGATTCTTTTTTTATTAGCCGCACCTGACATAAATGTCGCCTTCTTTAATTGTCGGAATATAGGATGAACCATTAAAGGTATCGGAGTAGTTTTTCGTCCATGACCAACTAGTTTTAATTTGTAGGTTATGGCATTTTTAATTATTTTATTTGATTATCTAATAAATTTTCTTATTTCAGCATAACCACGTTTTTTAATGAGTCCACGTTTTTCTGGAATTCAGCGTTTAGACGAAATCCATTATTTAATTTATAATAACAAATTTCCTGAAAACTTCGTTAATTATAAAATTCAGAAGCATCTATACACTCTATTACATTAAATGTTATAACAACTACTTGGACTGTATAATATAAATGGTGCTATTATTTTCAGTGGTCCCAATCAAATTTATTCTACTTCTCCTGTTAATTTAGAAGAAATGCATTCATTATCTCCAAGAATAAAGGAACAACTAAATTGTGGATAAAAATATTCATAAAGAAAGACACAAATCAATACAACGAAAATGTAACATGAGAGTGGTGCTATTATTTTGACCGCAGCTATGTATGCTGACATACTGTTAAATATATTCATTTTTGACTTAACTCCCCATGAAAAATATACTTTGTATTCTTGCAAACGTTTTCAATATTTTCAAATCATTGCAAATCAATATTAGATTCCATTTTTTCTAAAAAATATTCACGTATTTTTCATGTTTATGCGAAAATTGTCTAAAGTAAATCCCTCATGTTTTTCTTTCTCTATTTTTCAATCTATAAATTTATTCTATCTTTTTATTTATGTTGTTTTCCTGCCTAACTTACGATTTTTATCGATATAATTTTAATAGTAAATTTATATTTTTATCGTTCTAAAAAAAAGTAGACTTATCGCTTAACCGCCAGCTATATCAGGTTGTCAACACAATACTTATATACGTATGTGAACATCTACATGTATTATGTATATGTGATAGCAACAACAACAACAAAAAACGTAGACACATTTACAATTTTTTTACATTTTGAAACAGTTGTTTGACATTAGAAGCCATTAAGGTATCATGTCACGTTAAATGTTAAGCTTATGTCACATTTCATCATTGTCTTTAAGGCAGGATAAATAAAATAATGATTCCATGGATTTGATATGTATATGAAATGTTATACATGTATTGTTATATAATACTTATTTATATATCAAATAAAGGTAACAAATACGATGAAAGGTAAAATTGCTAACCAGAGCTTTAACAAGTGACACATCTTGGATTTTTGGGGGTTTAAATATATTTTCTTTGAACTGAGAACAAATTTAAATAAATATATATATAAAGACACAACTTATCAGAAGGTTTCAAGAATAAAACTAAATCAATAAATTTTAAATCAATCATGGATGGAAAAAGTTGAAAATATGAACGATAGAATCCTAAAAATTTTTTTACGAATCTTCTACGAAATCTAAACGGAAATTAAAATTATGATAAATTTAAGAAAAACTTAACGTACGGTAACGCTACCAACAATATACTGCATTCATTCGGAAGTCTGACAGATACTCGAATATTGAATTCATGAATGAGAACACATCCACTAACTTTGTCTCCATTTTTATATCATTGTAGATACACTATACAATTTTTTAATATGCAGTCAGTCTCCAGGTCATCAGACGCTAATCAGTTGTAAATCACAATTGTAGTCCTAATCGATGTGGAACTAAGTGTTCAAATGATTAACAGAAGTGCTGAATAAAAATTATAGCAAACTCGGTGCAACGATCTGCCCTATCCAAAATTGATCTACAATTTCCAATCTTAACCACTTTATCCTCAGTTCACTTAGGGTCATACACTGGTATCTTACATTGTAATTATCTATAAGTTCACGTAGCGCTCTGCTACATTACCTGCCAAGCACTGACACTAGATTCACTTATTGAATAAATAAATTTTGATAAAATCTTAAACGACTGCAGTTCACTTTCTATAACAAAAAATAACATTTATTTTTAAGAAAATTGAATTTAAAGAAAAAATCCTAAGAAGTTTTATAATTTAAAAATCCCTCGAGTAAAATAAATTCTTTTCAGTTTCCAATTCATTTCCAAATCAAATTCAAATGTCAACGGTATTAATGGAGCAGTTTAAAAATTCCATTAAGAAAACTTAAATTGATTTCAATATTGACACATTAAACACTTTTTTAATGATAAAGTTTCATTTTATTAACTTCATTTAAAGAAATTACAAAGAAATCGATTTAAAAACTTCTCGACATGTATTAGAACATGAAAAATTCTAAACCATAAAAATCCACTTTTGACCTCTCTAGAGTATAATAACTTTGAATTTTAAGCGTAAAGAAAAAGAACATGAACCAAAATTATATTGAAACTTAATGTTAAAACTACGTATATCAAGCAGAATAAGACTTAATAGCAAAAGAAGTATTTTTTAAAAAAAGGTAAATCAACAAAGAGAAAAAATTGTCATCAATTTAACCTGCAAAAGCTTAGAAATTTTTATACACAAATCGTATACTCATTCCAGGTTTATAAACGTAATAAAGGCATGAATTCTTGAACAGAAAACTTAAAATAGAAATAAGTTAGAAAGCTATATTCGGCTTTGCCGAATCTTTAATACCCTCCACCACACATGCGTGTGAAGTAAATACCATATGTTTCGTACATGCATACTCACTTATACACTCACAGACGTATACAATAAGTTATATATAAGTTATATTTTTCGCTTTAACTTTTTTTCTACTGAACCGATTTCGATAATTTTTGAACTGGTAATGAAGTATATGTACCCTAATGTTATGCCAAAAATTCATTCTAATTTGTCGATTTAAGGTTGACAAATTTACAAAAGATTTTTGTTTAAACTTAGTGGTTGTCCCAGATATCGATATATATCTTTGAATATACTTAATCGATTTACTTGTCTAAAAAAGGAAACTTCTCATCATTTTACCAAAAAAAACGGGCCAAATTTCATTGAGTTCAGTCAATAATTGTGGATGTGAGCGTGCAAATAACAGACAGGCAAACAGACAAATAGACGGACATATTTTTAAATCGACTCAGTTGAATTGAATTCATGCAAGAATATATCATTTGTGTCTGAAATTATTCCCTCTTAGCGTTACACATGCAATAACAAAGTTAATATACCCTCTTCATCACTTATGGTGGTGTAGGGAAATAAGTTTAAAAAGTATCATGAATGTGAAAGAAAGAAAAAAAAAAGAAATCAAAACTTCTTAAGCCTCATCTATGAATAGCCTGACTGACTATAAAGGAAGTTATAAATGTTGTTGTTGCTTT
The DNA here is from genome assembly GCA_004302925.2 of Cochliomyia hominivorax. NCBI lineage: Eukaryota > Metazoa > Arthropoda > Insecta > Diptera > Calliphoridae > Cochliomyia > Cochliomyia hominivorax. Next base: position 49,506,908 of record PYHX02000158.1, read on the forward strand.
CATTTCTCTATCCTCCCCAAAAATGTTATTTGTTTTCTTAGGAATTTCATGGGTGCAAATCCCTTTTCTTCTAACCATAAGTTTTTGTTTCTTTATAGTTTTCTTTAGCTTTTTTATTTTTGGTTATAATACCAATGATTAGCATGAAAAACACATTTTTCTTTATGCATAAAACGATTTAACCAAACAATAAAGGTGTACTTTTCCTTAACATACGAACCCCAAGAAAATAACCATAAGAAAAATATGCTTTTTAAGTAACTTTTGAAAATGTTCTTATTTTTCAAAAGCGTGTTAGCGAATATGTTTTTTTGTTACTCTCAAAGATTTTAACTTTTCATCACTATTTATACCCTACACCATCAAAGGTGTTTGGGGTATAATACGTTTTTGCTTTAGTTTGGTATTGAAATTGGTGATGATGGCTCCATTATTTCAGCTAGACCTCATTCAAATATTAATCACGGAATGTTAGTAAATATAAAGCAATTTTAATGTAATTTCGCACCAATGAGGATCGATCAATTATTTCCCACAGGTCCCATACAACCCTCCTTCAAATATCACATATCACTTAAATCTCACGAAAACGTTGGTATTGTAATAATAATTAGTCAAATCAACACAAATATAAGCAAAAATCAATGTGCAAAATTTTCGAGGGTCGGTCAATAATTTCTTCTAGCTCCCATGTAACGCTCAGAGAAAAAACCTTTTAGAACGTAGTAATCCCACATGAAAGTTGGTACCAGTATAACACCTAAGCATACGTGGGTGGTTCATTAATTTTTGGTAGCTATAATCAACAATGTGATGTAGGGTATTAAATAGTCGGGCTTGAAGGATAATAACATCTTATATGTTTTAAGTGTGAAAATACTCAATGATTAAAGGGAATTTTGGAGAATTTTGAGTGACCACGTAAATGTTATTACAAAGTCATCAATATTTTCATATCAAAATTCCAAACTACTTTATTTCCTAAAAATTTTTGCTAGATCTGTTTAAACTGGTCTACGAATTTACAGTACGAGAGTATGATTAATATTTTTTATTATAAATCATACACCTTTATGATAAGAACATGTAAAAGTGTCAAATTCCTAATAATATTCTGCATTCATGAAAAGTTATGGACCGACCTTCGTATAGTCAGATTTTATGATTTCTTCTAGCATAAAATTAACTTTCTTAAATCCCCTTTTTATGCGACTTTTAGAAAAATCTCAACGGTAACGCTGATGTGTAAAATGAAAAAAAAAAATAATGAAAATATAAAGCGATTTCAACGAAATTCAACAAAAATAAGTCCTATGGCATTCTAAATCGATGTGCCAAATTATGCAAAGGTCAGCGCATTATTTCTCCAACACAATCCCTCTTCCAAACATCTCTTTGAAGGGCATAAATCTCACTGGTCAATTTAAGATAAATATAATCTGAAATCGATTTTAGAGATTATACGATTACTACCTCCGATATAATTCCCCTTACACATTGTCACAAATCAGAAAAGAAAATTATACGAGAGTCGTTTATTAATTTTTTCCTCTATGTACACTGTAACGATAGTAAAGTATGGTGATGTGTGGGTAGATTTTCAGACAAGGTATAAACCTCTAACAACTTTGGTATACGTGAAACATATCTGGGGAGGGGTATCGCCCATACAAAGCAAATATATTTATTGAATATCTAAAGAACTATAACAGCGAGAGTTTTCAAATTTGGTCCCGTAAACTTTCTCAAGAAATTGTTTTATATTAAAAAATGAAGTTAGCAGGACTGAAAATGAGTTAAAACTTTATTTCCGAACATGTAAATGTATTTCTTATAGACATTTGCAAGGACTATTTAAATACAAAATTTATTTTCTCTCAATTTATTCTTGATGAATTTAAAAAAATCAGAATACCTGAGCTGGCAAACTTTGGAGTGTCACCGTTTAAGCCCCTGACCATTTGAGGGCACATCTCCTCTGACTATTTGAAATTTCATAAAGATAACTCTAACGGTTCAAACATTACATAATTATATCCAACAACCGATTTTCTTATTTGACCAAAAAGACAACCATTAAGCTTCAGACGAAAGTAATCCATAGTTGACTTTAGACACTGTGTTAGTACAAAACTAAAATATGAGACTAATTTTCATTCTAGATGACTCGAGAAGAAATATCTACTCAGCACTATTTATAAAAGGAAAAGTCATGAGGGTATATTTATATAGTCATTCCGTATGTGACGCCAAGAAAAAATCATCTAGATCCCTAAAAATATAATGTTGTAAAAAAACAAAACTCTTACAGGCAGACAAAGCTAAATCTCAGCTAATGATTTGATGCAAGAATTTGTTTGGGTCTTATATGACTCCTTCTTGGCATTACATCCGGAATGACAATATAATTTAAATGTAGGGTACAAAGATCGTTTTAATGTGTTAAAAAAGTTTTATTTCATCTTGTTACCACATCAAATTAATGTCAAACTATAAGACCCTCGTAAACATTTAGTTTCAAAGTTATGCTTATTATGGCACTAACATTTAGAAGAAATTATGGGCCGACCTTCGTAAAATTTTGCACAATTTTACTAATTCATATTACAATTAAAGTCCTTTAAAGTGATATTTGCACATCGCTTTGAAATATTGTAAGTCTTTATTGTGTCAAATCTTGTTAAAATCGTTTAATATTTGGGACATGTATGTCCTTAAAACCCCCATTCCGGAATAACGTTTGTATGGCGAATAAGTGAAATAATGAATCTTTCATCTCCAACAGCAATCGTCCTTGAGCCAAAAAAGTAAAATTGCGACCTAAAATTTGTCCAAAGGTTTACATGGAGAACATCGTTCATTCGACTCAGAAAGTGGTTCTGAGTAGAACAGTGTAGTTGAAAGTGGTAGTACCTATATTTTTCTGACTTCTGTACAAACGCATAATAACCCACGTAAATACATATGTTAGTGTAAGTTGTAGGAAAAATGGCAACACTCATTAGTATTTTAACGGAAAATGATTTCAAATTTATTCATATTTTTACGATTTTAATTTTCATGTCAATTGAACAAACAATAATAATTTCAATAACGAATCAATTTGTTTACATGCACACAAATACACAAACACATTGACAAAAATAATTTATATTTCCAAACATTCACTTTGTTTAACAACTCTTTAACAACATTTTAATAAAAAACACGAACGTATTTATACAAATCTATGTAAAACAACAATAATTATTGTACAAAACACCAGCACATGCATACACACAAACCAACATAAAAGCCGGATGCGTATAATCATTATTTTGTTAAATATTAATTTATAATACCTTTACACATACAAATAACACAGACACATACACACCTGTACAATTTTATAAACCAACACAAACAAGTCATGCAGCACATACTTTATCAATGGAATTAATGTCAGCAGAATAAAATATTTAACAAAATTCACTGACTCCCTCCCCGCTCCACCTGCTTAAGTAAGACTAACACCAATACAAAAAGAAGTGGGAATATTAAATTCTGCTATGCCGAATATTTAATACCCTTCAACAAAAATGCATATAAAGTAAATGCGTTATTTTTCGTACATACACACTCGGTAGTAATGATACTTAAATACTCTCAGAGGTAATATTTTTGAAAAAATATAATAAAGAAGACTGCTTATCATTCCATAAAACAAAAGATATCAAAAAACGGATCTTAATCATATGACTCAGATATTTATATAAACCATAGATATATAAAACTTTAAATAACTTAATATACAACATGACAAACTTATTCTTACCTCCTACATTTCCTATCTTAGTGGAGCGTACAAAAGTATTACAAATACACAAACAAAATGTTTAATGAAAATATTCATTCGTTATTCAGAATATTGAATTGTATGAAACCCGTCGCTGCCACATAAGAAGATTAAAATTTACAATTCTGTATCAAATACAATCAAACACAAACAAAAGTGGGTTGTGGAGGCATGAGATTGGGGAGGAGTAAAAAAAAAGTAAGTTTAAATGAGGATTGTTTTTGTGTTTTAATGACAGATAAGTATTATATATTCATAGGTCTTTGTAAAGAATATCTATTTGTACCAGCAATTTTCAATTAGATATGTTTATGAATATTTTTGTTTGGTTTGAGAAACAAAATAAAATGAAATTTATTAAATACAATATTTTTAATAAATATTTTAAAATTTATAGTTTTTATATATGAAATTTAAATTCAATCATATTGTAGCTGTTTAACATGTAACAACAATGGCTCACACTCATTATACCCATAGATAGTTAGGTTATTATGCGTTTGTGTCTATTGAAATTAGCCATGTCCGGTTCAATATTTTACGTTGGTCCGTCCAATGTTTCTCATTGGTCAAATAAAAGCCCTCTTCCAAATATCATGTAAAAGGGCATAATCTCACATATACGTTGGTATTTTAATAATAATTGACCAAATTAAGATAATGTAAGAAGTAGTCTATATGCGAAGTTATACGACGGCCGGTCCATAATTACATGTAGCTCCCATTTAACACCCAGCAAAGATTTATTTTCAAACGCATAAATCTCACAAAAATGTTAATTTCGCATAAATCTACTGCATACTTAAAGAAAAATTAGAAAACAAAATTATACTACCGTTTATAACCAACAATGGGCTGTCGGGCTCGACAGACTATTATGTTGTTACTTATTTAACTTGTATCAGTGCTATATTCGTCTGTGTCGAATTTTAACACCCTTCACCACTTATATTATTCAAACATTTACGGACTTCAAGGACTTCACATTAACTAAAAATATGATATTATTTCTAGAGTGTAATAAGCTTAAAGTCTTATAATCGTAAAATCCTTTTGCGGGAGAGGCCTGAAATAGAAGTTTTAAGAAACTATATACTGATATTGATCAAATTATTGATACGTTACATAATGTTATAAATTTAATTTAATTTTCAACAAAGTTGGTTCATATATAATAAACACAAAATCGTGGAAATACCGATATTGATAAAATTTATAATAAATATTCAAGACATTAAGATAAGTTATTGTACCAAACCGTTTTTCAGACTTCCATATATTGATTAACGTCCCTTTAATTAGAACAATAATCAAATATCGATTGATATTTCTCAAATTATTTACATGCATTAAAGAGACTTAAACAAAGTAATTGGTCTATGTTTAAACATTTTATAAGCTTAAACTCGTTTTCCTAGAAGGGTCCTTATATGGAAGCTATTACAAACTTAAACCAAGAGATAAAATTAAAAGCATATATTCAACACAAAAACAGATATGTCTTTAGCTTCTGCGGAAAGGGGCCTCATATATTGCTATAATAAATATGGACCAATCAAATTTATTGACATACATTTTAGACCGAGTATATGTAACAGTAGGTTGCGGTTAAATTTTGTTTAAATCCAGTTACTTTTTGTTAAAAAAATACAAAATTTTTATTTAGAAAATTTGAGGTTGTTTTCGATATATGTCAATAGACCGATATAACAATGGAGTTGAATTTCATTAAATTTGCACGATTATTCAAACAAGATTCCTTCTTGGCGTTACACACGGAATGACAAAGTTAATATCCTTCATCACTTCTTGTGGTGGTGAAGGGTATAAAAAACAATTTTTTTCATGAATGAAAACATCTCTCTTATCAAACGTTACAGATTTATTTCCCAAAAAATGGATTCTGCTCCACTGTGTAATCTTGTGTTTATATGTGCAAAATGTTAACTGTAGGAAATCCATTCAGTTATCAGATAATATTATATTATTCTATCGTATTCCAAGTCTAGATGACTATTTTTACGGAGTCGTATATTAATTAAATTAACTGCTTTTAGTAATTTAGTAATCGGATCATATAAAGTACATAAGCAAATAATTTTAGACGCATTTGAAAATAATTTCATGCTTTTTTACCCATTTAGACAGAGTAATATTCTGCCAGAATAATTAGAATTATGGTTTCATTCTATATGCATTTACGTAATCACTGTACTTTTATAGAAATTTTATTTTTTGCAGACATAAATGTTTACATTGTGTAATGACACATATTCTACTTTGCGTAAAGTGTAAATGAAAATCTAAATGCATTTAAAACATGTTTCTGAATTAATAAGTTTTAAATTAAACAAAAACTTCATTAACCTAAATTTAGCACTTTTGCCACTTACTTTGCAAAATATATAGTTTTAACTTATAATAAATGTTTAATGGAATATAAATTGAGTTTCACCGAATTATTTACATCTTACAGTACAAGAATAATCGAATCAAAATATTTATATTCCAAACGTCATCTTATTAGGTTATACCAGATTAAAGTGAAATAAGTATATGTCATTGCAAATATCGGCATATATTTTACCAGAGAAAGGAAATTCTTCGCCTTACTTTTGATCACATTTAATTGCTATTTATAATGTATAACACTTTTTCAATATGTTCGAATCGACTAACCGTTTTAAAATATAGGATTAGATATAAACCATAATTCAAATGTATGTTAGCATTAAACCAAATATCCACATCATAACTATAAGATTATGTCATACAATCAGCAAATAGAGTTTACTCTTATATAAGACTTTTTAATTGCATTGAAAACTAAATATTTACAGGAACATATCGTCTAATGAAAAATATTCACACAAGGTTATGTCCACTTTGGACAAACGAGTAAGAAAATTTATATACTTGAATGTAATGCGTGGCCAGTATTTTAGGATCTACTTACGTTCTAGAAATTTATATATTATTTATTTGATGGGATTGAAAATACTGTTTTACAGGGAATAATTGAGGCTAAATTTGTAAATTCTGGATGCAAAATAGTATGAACAATACCATGGTCCTGTTTGTTCCTATATTTTTCTATCGCAGTATTTTAAGTTAGTGGAACTAAATATTTTAACTATAACCTTAATATTTTTACAATAAATAGATTGTGAATAATTAGTGAATTGCATTAATTATCCATTGATCCTAACCCTCTTATTTTAGATATACTGCTTCCTGAGAAAGTAATTGGCATGGACTCTCAATTCGATAGTACTAGTACGTCGTCCAGTGAAACTGTTTCTTAAAAAAGTAATTGGGACGAAATCTTAATACCTTTACTTCAATAGTCCTTTGATTTTTATGGGGGCTGCCTCTTCTCCTGATCCTATCCATTCCACATTTTGTCCCGTAAACAGTTCCAAGAAATAGTAATTGCAATAAAATCTTATTATGGGGCTTAATAGGGGCTACCTTCCCAGCTGATCCTATCTTATATTT
>PYHX02000158.1:49514340-49544571 GCA_004302925.2 Cochliomyia hominivorax
TTTTGGAAATAAGTTTTTAAAATAAAGCAAACATCATCTAAAATTGCGATTCCATAATTTCAACTTAAATATATATCTGAAATGTGTTCTTAATTAAAACAAAGTTGTGTCACAACATGTTCCAAATAAATGTTTAATTATAATTTTAACAAGGACCCAATTAGATAAAAATAAATTATTGGTGTCAGGTGGCGAATTTTGTTAGTGAAATTGAGCACAAAAAATTATAGTAATTAAAAAAGTTTAAAAGAATTAAAATTGCTAATTCGTGGTTTCCCGATATAATGATCATCTTATAAAAATTAAAAATATCTTTTAAAGTTTCGCATAAAACAATACACATATTCTCCTTTATATATCGAATCTACTGCGATTCCAAGATGATAATTTATGAGGCCGTAAAAATGGTTATCATCATGAATATATAATTGAAAATATAATTATACCCTACAACACCGTATGTGATTGGAGTATTTGCGTTTCTGTGTGCTTGTAACATGCAGAAAAAATGGCGTTACACCCACCTTTAAGTATACCCTTGCCCGGCATGTTTTGAAGATTCTACAAATCACAAATTTGAGATTATATTCACGAAATTTGGTTAAAATATCTGTCAAGGATGAGGCCTACTGAAATTTGCATGGTGGGTCCAATATTTGAGGTATTCTCACACGCAAATGTTCTCCCGCATTAATAAAACCTTAATGCTTCTAAATATAAAGCGAGTTTAAAAGAATTTTGCCAAAAATAAGTCTTATAATATTTTAAACGATGTATAAAAATTATAATCTATCTTGACTGACTATAACATTATTACTTGTTTTTGTAAGATTTTTATTTACGAATTTTAAGATCCTAAATGTGTCAGAAATATGCGATATTTCGACGCCATTTTATGAACTTTTATGAAAAATTTTAAATTCCTAATAAATTATAATCCCTAATAAATTTAATAATAATAATATCATGATTTCTGAAGAATTAGACGTGGATTTGACTACTTCTAAAATATGTTTAAAAACTATTTACTTGACAAAAAGAATTCCCGTTCTTTACTAAAAAATCTGAGAAAAAAACCCAAAATTGTGATTTATGGATTTAGTACACTTAAAACACACTTATTAGTGGTCTGTATAACACCACACGCAGAAAAAAATAAGTTTGCGAAAACCATAAACCAGAAGCAATATAATATTGTTATTGTTATATTAATATTGTTACAGACAACTTTAAAATTCGTTTATTCGCATTGTGTTTTTAAATTAAAAACAAATAGCTATTGGTTATCGCCACTACAAATATGGTCATTCCAATAAAAATATTGTTATGCTTATAAAAAGTTTGTATATTATATTTGTATAAAAATAGTTTATTGTTATCACCACTATCGCTAAAAATATTGTTACTCCAATAAAAATTTGTTTGTTCGAATTATGTTGTTATTGTATAAAAATTTTCAAATATGAATTATTTTAATATACTTCTCATTTCATATATATACTTTTAAAATTTTTGAAAAGTATTTCAAATATTTTTATCGTATAGTTTTCTTAATTGTTATTGCTTAATTTTTTAATTATAATTAATGACATTATTTTTCTTGTTCAGACAAAAATAGCCAGTAAAATAAGATTCTAATGAATTGGCATTAATTGTTATAAAAATATTTGTTCATATTTAGTTGTCAGTAAACTGAATATAATATTATGTACTCATAACAATAGTTTTCTCTTATAACGGGCTGTTAAATAACAATATAATTGTGATCCATCGAACATATTTCCAAACATACTTAATAAAAATAATTTTATTACAGCGATGAAATTGTTGCCAAAATTAAATTAATTCAACAATTAACATGTTGGCGGAAACGATAAATGTTTGCCGTGAATATATTAATGTTGCCACGAACATATTGTGAAATGACTTTTCTCTGCATGCAGGTTATTAGGAACACAAATTCTGGCATTGTAATTTTGTTATATGTGGAAAAAATAATTCTGATAAAATTAGGTTAAATACAATGGTTTGTATCTAATCCTTTAGATTTTTTAGATACAAATATTAAATTAAAACTCTTTATTTAAAGAAACTATTTAATTTAAATTTCATTTAAGTTAAACAGCCAATTGAAGGCTCCAAAATCACTTTATTAAAATCCTCTAATATTTCTTTATAAAGTTTAATCATAGTCTATAAGAATTATTTCAAAACAATTAAGAACTCTATACTTGGCTATGCCCAATACATAGTACCCTTCTCTACCACCACAAATGTTATGAAATTTCAACAATATTTACATACTAATACACCTTATCACATACCTATTAATAACAACAAAGTGTTTCATATATAAAGCGAAATATAATTTCACTATAACTTTTTTCTACTTATCCGATTTTGATAATATTTGAAAGGTTAATGAAAGTTTTTTGTCTAAAAATAAGGGTGCTCCAGATATCGGTTTTTAACTTCTTGTTACTATAGAAATGTTGACAAACAATATTTTCCAACAAACGAACAAATAAACACAGCTAAATCGACTCATATTTTGATATGAGTATATATACTATATGGAATCCTAAACTTTCCAACCAAAAAATAATAAAATAACTTAACATAGAATTTTTGCTGTTTTCCAAATGTGAGCTGAAACCTATATTACGAATAATGTTGTGATTTGTATTAGATCGGTTAAGGATTAGAGAAATTTTAAAACATGAAATTAATGTGGGCCTTATATTCTTTAAGAAATATTTTACAACTAAATAAATGATTTAGAAAAATCATCTTAAGTCGCTTTTCACAAAAAACCCTCGCCCTGAAATTTATTTACAAATCTTATCTTATCTCTTTCGCACTTAAGACCTCACATTTATTTATGAAGTCATCTAAACATATCTTTTCATATACTTTTTTCGCAATTTCTCACAAATGACAAATTTTCTACAAACAATTCTTGACAAATTATGCAAATTTTGTAAATCGTTAAAGAAAAACACACTCACACAGATATTTAGTCTGCAGTTTAGTAGAATGCACATGTTTGCAACATGTAGGTTTTAGTAAATTGCAACATAGAAAGGCACGCATGACAACGTTCACATTTCTTACACTTTAAGTTCAAATGTGAATGAACAAAACAAATTGCTCATAAGATAAAAATTACCACAATAGAGAATTAACGTAAAAAATGCTTAAGTGTCTAACTTATAAGCAGAGTATGGAAAAACTCGTAACAAAATCTTTATTTTCAGATTTCATATAAAAAACACATATTAATATGTGAGTACATTTGCATATTCATGCCAACATTTCTTTTTCAGTTCAATAAAAAACATTTTTGACTGCTACACATGACTTCAAAACAATTTGTGCAAATTATTCATCTTTAAGCTCTTTTTTTGATATCATTTATTTTTTATTTTTAACCTTTTCGATTTTAATCATATTCCGGAACTAAACTCTTTTCAAAGGGCAACAGACAAATAAAACCCTTTTTAAAAATTAAAATCCTAAAAAGATCTGATCTTATTACGAGTAAAAAAGAGTCGAAACCGTATCCTGCTTATAAGATTAAATTTAATGTACGACATTAGTAAAAAAACAAAATTAAAATTATATCGAATTAATAATAAAAAAAACAAGTAAACATGTTATAGTCGGTCAAGTCCTTCTATGAAATACCCTACACCACATTGTTGGATATAAATAACAGCTGCAAAAATTTATGGACGACTTTCGAATTAATTGCTTTTCTGATTTGTAATTAAGTGTGAAGTGCATTTTTACAATAGTAACATTTATGTGAAATTTATGCGAATGCAAGGATTTTTTTCGGGTTAACATCGGAAGAATGATGGAGCGACCCTCTTATAATATGGGATATCCATTAATATTATATATTATTTTACCATATGTATGTACGTATATGTGAGATTAATATTTGAAAGAGGACTAGAATGGGACCTATGAGAAGTAATCGACCGAACCTCGCTTAAATTAGCACATAGATTTAGAATACTATTAGGCTAATTTTTGTGTAATTTCGTTGAAATAGCTTTGTATTAACAACTTTAATCCATTAAATCCCCATTCCAAAGGACATTGGAATGTGAGCTACCTGAAATGTTGAACCGAATATGACCAATGTCAATAGGCTTGTCCTTACGACAAAAAGCAATATGTTACAAATTGCGACCGGTAGTATATTCACAACATTTACATGGACAGGCAGACAAACGGACGGACATGTGTATGTTATAAATATCAGCACAAACGCGTAATACCCCAACCACCTACGATGGTGTAGGGTATAATAAATTGAATTGATTAATACACTTGTAGACTTAATTTTCAGATTCTAAGAAATTTTTTAAATGTTTATTACAATTAAGTGATTGATTGTAGTTAATAAATATTTTTTATATCGTTCTAATCGAAGTTATTTGTAATTCAAAATAGAAGCGCGTGCGTTTTGTTTATGTTTATTTGGCAAATTTATAGATAAAATATATTACTGATATTAATTTGTTTTTCGTAATATTATTTACAAAATATGAACAATAATTTGCACAATCGGGTAGAAATTTTTTTTAAAGAAAAGTGAAAATATTTAAGAAAACTAAAAACTAAGGTCCTTATAAACGATTCTAAACTGGTTACCGGTTGATTAGATGACCACGAATTTCGGTTTTCAAATAGAAATTTAGCAAAATGCCGTAAGGAACTGGAGATACAGGTGATATGGTCATACAACTTTTAACTAATGCATCCCTTTCCCGCTTAGGCAGAGGCTATTTTCTAATCACATGGGAGAAGTGCACCTATTGTCTATCTCTCATGGTGGAAAAATTGGAGAAATGGTATCTTCAGAACGGTTCAGGTATTATAAGATATATGATCGGGATGTTAAGATTTTTACCACAATTCGTCCCTTACAGGCTGTCTACACGATATCGAATTTTATCCTAGAATGCCGCAGAGCACTCTATTTTACTGCGTAAAGCTCGAATAATGAACTTTCCTGTTTGCATAGAAAACGCTTCCTAATCTTTTCTTCCACTTTGGCTGTAACTTGCTGCTATCTGTGACTGATTTGATGACTGCTGATTTGGAATATATACATGGATTTTTCAATAGGATTCTTCGAAGTCTTTGTAATATGAGTGGCTGGACAAAGTGTAGCATTCGTCTATCCCATCCCTACAGGAAACACAAAGGGACTTTCAGGACCCAAGTGAGCTACATTTCGTGTCAGTTTTATGATCTCACTTATATTAATACTTAAATACTGATTAAAAACAATTTTTAATTAATCTTCTTTGATTTCTTATTGAAAATACAAAACGTTAGGGCCACTCTTTATGTTCATCCTAAAACAATACACTTTTGAAAAAAATTATATTAAGCATTAATCATGTCAATTAACCATACTCCCCTCAACCAAATTCCCCCAAAAATTCCAATATCATATTTTTGTATCTGTCTAGACAGTAGTGAAAATATTCACATTTGTTTTTTATGACAATAAAAAACGGCATTACCACACATGAAAAAAACTAATTCAACTAAAATGTTGTATGTAAAAGGATAAAGAGTAAAAAGGATATTAAAACATATGTTTAAGCCAATATTTCTTCATTTAGCCGTCGACATAACGTCAATTGTGAACAAAACTTAACAAGTCAAAAAAAGAGAAAAAATCCATATTAAGACATAAATTCATTCTAAAGACAAACGAAAATTCACCTTTATTTTCACGTCATAGGAAACGATGATTTTATTTCAAAAAGGAAAAACAACAAAATATAAGACAGACAGACGATTTGAGAGACACAAAAACACTTTACAGTTAAATAATGTTAAACAAAATAGTTTATGACACCAGGACAATCAACATAAATGTTTATGGAATAGTGAAACACATCCGTTTTGTTAAAGGATTTTTTAGATTCTTTGTATTTTTTAACGTCATAGACAGAACAAAATATAAACGTGTTGTATGTAGAATGTTTCTATAACTAATATCTAAACAAGTAAGAGTGCAAAGGTCCGTTAAGACCGACTTTATAATACCATATACCATGACGTCGGTATGAACAATTGTGAATGACTCTTGTTAAATTCGACTTTATGATTTAAACTTGTGTGAAACAAACTTATTTAAAAATATATTAAACTAAAATATTAAAGATAGGAAATAGTATCGCAATACAAGGTTTTTTCAAAATTTATGGACCCTAAAGTGACTTCTTGAAGTGGATTTCAATATGAGCTGCTCTTATTTATTTACCGGTTTTCTTGATTTTTGATTGAAATGTAAAATAAAAATATATTTGTGAGATACTGAATTAAAAATCTTCATATCTATGAAAGGACACTAATATGGGAGCATGACCGAACATGACCAATTTCAGTAAGCTTCGTATCTAAACTCGTTAAAATATCGATGAAATTGCGACCTGCGTTTTCATGGATAGACTGACGGAAGGACATCATCAAATCTATTTAGAAAGTGATTCTCTTTTTCCTGTATGTTACAAACGCATAATACTCCAATCACCCGAGACGGTGTAGGGTATAAAAACACAACAACTAAATAATGATAACAAAATATGAGTATTTCATGACAATCCTTTTTTATAAACAAGAACGTAGAAAAAACGTCCAGTTTATTTTTAGTGACAAAGGACTTTGGCATGTATCACTAACTAAACGATTTAGAAAATGTTTGTAAAATTGCCTTCATAAAAGTGAAAATACGTTGCAAACAATTTATGCTGACATCCATTAATAAAGGTAACGAGTAAAAGGGCTTTAAATAGGACATCATAAATAATGACAGGGTGTCAAAAATCAAATCATATTCTTAATTGAAGGATGTATGGGATTTTAAAATATTTTTTGAAATTCATTTAATTAAATTTTAGTAAAATATTTAATCTACGAAAAATAATAACAAAATATTTCATTAATACAATTATTTTAGTTTTGGCAATGGAATATATTTTAAAGGCGGATATTAATTCAAGTGGCGGAAATTAGAACATAAAATGAAAAATCTATATATTCTAGAAGGATGAATTTGCAATAATAAGATGTTTAAAAAGGTTTTATTATATTCAGAAAACAGATATTTGAAATGCAAATAACACGAAATCTGCATGATATAAGCACATAGAACCAAACCCGACCGAGGTATTAATTACAGATTTATTAAGAAATAAAATATGTCAAACTAGACATACTATGACATATATACATAGCAATTTCCGAAAATCCGTCTGTCTGTCCTTTCGGCTGTACGTGTAAATGTTGCGAACACTCTACAGGTCGCAGTTTAAAGAACTGTTGATGAAATTCGGTATATATCATTAATTTGTCCCAAGGACGAAGTCTATTGAAAGTAATCTATTGAAATCCAGGTATCTCCTCCCTTCCAAATACTAATTTAAAGGACATAAATCTCACACATGCGTTCAAATTAAGATAAATATAAGCAAAAATCAATATTAAAAATTTATAATTTTAAAAGGCATAAATTTTATATAAATGTTATTGGCTGGATGAAATTTGTCATATATTATTATTTTTCTTGAAGCCTGTTGCAATTGGTCCTGACCAGTCTAATATTTTAAGTTAATCTTAACCGAAAACCTCTCCACTTTATTAGCACCGGGCCGTTTGGAGGATTTGCCTTTCTTATTACAAATATAACGTTATTAGTCTTGTGCCACTTAAGGGCATGTTTAGCATAGTGACAGGATATCAAGTTGGGACAAATATATGTGGACACATTATATAAAAATATAGAAAAAAATAAAGTATAAAGTGTATAGAAACAATTTTTTGTCAACATCCCTTATGTTTACTTCGGTATTTACAAAGCTCGTCGAAAATAAGGTTTAGCTTCTTTTGCAGTAACTATATATTTGCTTGTCACACGAACATTTTTTGATTTATTTTGACACTTAAACTTTTCGTCAATATTTCCTCGATCATCAGCATAATATAAGTTTCTAAAAATTTGCCAAAACATACGTTTCGTCGTCTTGTAGCATTTTTTTTCTTTGGAAAATTTACTTCAATTTCCGTGTCTGATTTTAGCGTTTTCTTTTTAGCAGCGTTACTGTCAAGAACTTTTTGAGCATTTTATATTTTTAAACCTACATTAGCTTAAACTTTTAATATTCAATAGACCGATCAGTGAGCTAAACGGGCTGCTTTCCTATCAGATTTGTTGGGAGCTTTCTATTTTTTCGCTTTAGGAACATCATGTGAACCATTCCTTCTACCTGAACCGGTTCTGTTTAATAATATTAGAAACAGTTTGACGGCGGACCCTTGTCATCTTTTTGTAGCACTCAGTTGGGAATTGTTGAAAATATCTAATAATTTTAATATGCACTTTTTCCTGGTCACTTTTTTACATCAGATCAGCAATATATTAATTTGGTTGACATTTGATAAAATAACTGACATGTTTTACAATTATAACTCGACCAAAAGAAAATACTTATGTAAAAAAAATAAGAAAAACATTTGTGTTAATATTTTTTCGATCTATGTCCTTATAAAAGCAAGTAAGAATGCTATATTCCGCTGTGCCTTATCTTAAATACTCTCCAACAATAACATTATGCAAAAAATTAATAAATCTTTGAATAGCTGTCAAACTAGATTCATATATTAAAGACAGTTAAAAAATTGAATTCAATTTTTAAATCCTTTTCCGAGAAGGAGCTTTAAATGGGAACTATTGCAAATATTTCCCGATATTCGTTAAATTAGTAATTTATAGTGCATTAAGGTTGAAACAATTGAATTGTTTCGTTAGAAATTTTTTAAGTTAAATCGGTTCATATTCATATAAAAGTTCTCGAGAAGGGGCGTTATATGGGAGCTTTATTCAAATCCTGTTTTTCGGGAAGGGTTTAAACAAGAACTATAGCAAAATATAGACCGATATTAGTCTAATTAATAATATATATTCATGACAGTTTAAAGATAATTGAGACGAAAGGGCCTTAAAGATTTCTTCCTTGCGTTACACACGAAATGATAAAGTTAATATACTCAGTGGAGGGGGGAGGGCTTAAAAATATTTGATTTGAAAATGCATAAAATAGTTTTTAAATGTCAATTTAAAATTAAATATTTGCTCAAATTTTACAAACTGTAAATTAATACACTGGCTTTTAAATCTTATTAAAAACCTAAACTTTTTTATTGAAAATCTCATTTAAAAGTCAATTTTTGAACTAAATTATTTACATAAAATATTGAGTCCTATTTTTATCTACTAACATCCCGATACATCCAATCAATGTTATTACACATCCACACCTTGTTGTTTCTGTTACACATTGCATTATATAATACCAACCTTCATATCTCCTAACAAAAACCTCTTTACATCTATAAACACCTGCCTGCCCTGCTAATATAAAAAACAACACACACACACACACTATTTACAAATTTCTAATGTGTTGACCCTCCTTGTGAATAACACTTTTTTCAAAATAGAAAAATATTCTATGTTTTTCTATTCATGTTTGCAGTTAGATATTCTTAACTTCCGTTTTCTTGTACGGCATTTCCTACACGATTAAATATTTAACATTATTAGTAGTCAGTAGGCGTTTCTATATTTCACATGTACTTTTTTCTCTTGTTTTTGGAATTTCTGTTTTTTACGGAATATTTAAGTGTTTGTTGAAATGTTGTTGTTTTAATATCCGTTCTAGAGAATCGATTACTACTAAACATTTAAAACATGTGTTTGAAAAAAGACACACACATCACACATTTAACTCTTCCCCCCAAAAGAACAACATAGTGGGTAGTGGATATTGTTTGTTACCAGCATTACATTAGCATTTTTGTAGATATTGAGCATGGGAATAATGATTTCAGTTAAATACCGCTTTTTTGGGCATTTTGTGTACAAACATTATTTTAGATTATTTTTCCCCTTTTGCCTTTTTGTAAGCCGCCAATATGGGTTTAATATTTTATATAAAATACAAGTATTTAGTTAATCTAAACACGTAGTCGATTAAAACGAATTTTGTCACCAAAATAGCACTAATATTAAGTATACACAAATACATTTCACCTATAAATTAATATGCGTACATGAGTGTGTGTATATTTATATGCAGGAAATTAGAAAATTTAAAAAAATAAAAATATTGCCGTTTTAAGCGTGTGAAAACTATAATTACTAGTTTGTTAAAAGTAATTGTAAAATAAGCTTTTTAAAAATTTTAAGGCAACACACAAGTTTCCATTTGAAATAAAATTCTGCTGTTCAATAAGTTACGAAACTTTAACATTAATTTTGTAAATTGAAAATATTAATATTCCACTAAACATTTCTTATCAGTTCCACGAAACGACTTTTTAAAAGCATAAAAGTATGCCACACATTTTCGCTTCCAATTTGGCTTTATATGAAAAAATGTCTTAAGAACAAGATTCTGATAGGCTATAGATATAGGCGAAAGCCCGAATGTCATAAAGAAGAACACAATTTACACCGTATACAGACTTAGTTTCTTTTGTAAACTGAAATTCAAAGAAATTAGAACAGTTAAAAAAAAATAAAATAAAATCTATTGTTACATTCGGCTGTACCGAATCTTTAATACCCTCCACCATTATATTGAAGAAAATTATCTAGTTGTCTGAATTTCGACGAAATTGGCTCATATTTTGTTTATTTTATTATTAAGGAGTAATAACCAAATATGGCCCAAACGGGCTTCATGTATTAAAGACTGTTTAAAAAAATGAATCAAATTTATGTCATTAAGATATTAGAGCAAAATTTTGCCGAATTTCAGTGGAATTGGAATTGATATTGGTCAGATTAATAACATGTATTCAAAACAGTTAGAAAAAAATTGTGGCAAATTTCAATAAAATGTGGAGTTAAGATTCTCATGCGCTCAAAATTGTTTTCCGGAAAGGGGCGTTATATGGGAGCAAAACATGGACCAAACTTTCTCGAACTAATATTATATAGAAAGAAAGTAAGAAAAATGTTTTAAATTTCAATGAAATTGGTTTTTATTTAAGTGTTTTTTAAGCTCAAACCCGTTTCCGGGAAGGGGCGTTATATGGGTGCTATAACAAACTAAAAAATTGTTATAAAAATATGTCACACAGTTTTTAGGTTGTATCAAAATTTTGCCTACTTCAGCATATAAATTTTTTCTATTGATCCGATTTTGATGACTTTTGCACGATGCTGAATAACATATAACTGTATATATGTTATAGTTAAATTTTAAATTATAGTTAAATTTTTGTTGAGATCCAAATTATTTTTGTTAAAAAATTAGAAAAGTTCTTTCTCGGAATTTTGAAGTAGTCTTCAAAATTCTGATGAATCGATACAGATTCAAATAATGTAGCCATATTTCAAGCTATTATTCTATACGTAAAAATCTTTCCAACAGACAGACAGACAGACGGACATAGCTAAATTGATTTTAGATCGATGTAAGAATATACATATGGTCTTTGTTGGTGTTACGCACGGATGATAAAGTTAATAGACCCTAATCACAAATTATGATAGTAAAGGGTATAAATAGCAAAGAGAAACTAGTTCCATTACAGACAGGCCCCTTTTAAAAAATTAATCGATTCTATTGAAATGTTGCAAATTTACTTCTATTATAGCTTTAAATTTATATAGCTAATCTGACGAATGCAGGTCCGCATTTGGTTATAGCATCCCCATAAAGTCCTTTCCCGGAATATTGTATTTAGCACAAAACGCTTAAAAATGTACAAATTCCATTAAAACTAATTTGACGAATTTAATCTTATAAACATTGTAAACTTTGTATTTTGAAAAACTAATTATTTACTTTGCTTCAAATAATATATTTAACGTTGTTGTACCTTTTTGGATATACGTAATGCTGTTTTAAATACAATATAATTAAAGCGAAATTAGAGGAGCTACAGCCGAAAGGAAGAAACTCTGTTATCACTGCATTTTCATTCAAGTATTCACCTGATTTTTTCTTCTATAACTTCTCTACTCTTGGACCGATATACCTTGTTTTAAATAGGAAACTGCTTACGTTAATAACAGACCAAAGGTTATTTCTTATGTTCAGACAACGTTTATATTAAATCATCCTTAAATTTTCACCTCGCCTCTGTGGAGTCGTACAAGCGACTATTACTCTTGCGGTCCAACCACGAAGGTGAATGCACCTGGTACATTTGCCACATGTCAGACAAGTTTCTTGTTGGGAGTTCAAAAGTCCACAATAACACTATTTAATCTAGAGAGTATTCCCAATCAAAGGAACAAGCAAGAACCTTTGCTAATTTGTCTTACCTAACAAAAAGATCAGTGCAGACTCTCTAATATTACTTAACTAATCTCCTTATATATACAAAATTCTTACACTGAAATTCATAGTTGATTAAAATAGTATCCTATAATACATCATCAAGCTGCCTCTATGCAAACATTTATTGATGTTAATTTCAGTATTTATAGAGCCCTTTGTAACAAGTGATTTGCTTCATTTGGCGCAGCTTTTTGACCAGAAAGTTGCGAAAAAATTACGTTTCTTCATTTATTATGTAGCAAGAATTCTGTTAAAGAAATCTTGACTTCCATTTCCGTGCACTTTTATTTATCACGCATTTTTCCATATTTTACAAAGGTAATTTGAAATAGAAAATATCAAATAATAATAATTGGATTAAAAGTTAAAACGTGTGTTAAAAATTTCTTCATAATCAATACAAGTAAATGTACTTGTATACGACATTGTTGTTTCTAAATGGCAACTACCAAAATTTAATGAACGACCCTCGTATTAATATATTTTCAAATTTATGTACGATTTATTCGTCTTTTAAGGATTTTTTTCTGGGGACGCTATATAATGATACCTTCCAAGTTTTATGTATCTTTAAAATTACATTTTGCTCACAGGATTTACATCTGCTGCTAGCCAACCGGCCAGACCTACGTGCGGTCGTACGGACATCGTTAAATCGACTTAGAAAGTTATTCTGAGTCAAACGGTAATTTAAAGTGATTGTAGCACATTTTTTTTCTTTTCCAACTCACCTTTGGTGGTGTTTGGTATAATTAAGTACATCATAATATATGCATCTTTATAATATAATTTAATTTATTAAATCCATTTAAATTACCTTTCGTTTAAACATTTTAAGATCCAAAAAAAGCTACAGCTTTTTTAAAGCATTAAAACGCAATCACAATTTAGTAACTTTATTAGAACCGCACTAAAACCAATTTATTATCAATTCTAAAACAGCCTATAACCACATTATGTTCTACAACTTCACATGATGTGACGTCTCCCTCTAATAAACCGCCAGTGGTTTTGATTGTACACAAATAACCAATGTTGTGTCAAAGGGTGGAATATTATTTACAAAATATAATTAACTGAGATTTTCACTCACATACATAATAACTGACAATATCGATATTAAAATACATAAACTTATTTCAATATTTTGCTATTCATGATTAAATAATTGTTAAAAACTTCCAAATGGAATTGGTTGGTGATAGAAAATTTCTCATATCACCCTTTCAGTTAGTTTTGCGTAGCATCAACCACAAACTATTCTATTCATCTAACTACATGTAAATTTTAAAGTGTATATGTGGATATTTATGTGTGTTACGTATTGTTGATGCAACCTCAATTTAACACATACCAATACAACCTCATCAATTGATGATTTTACCAAATGAAACACTATTTAATACCCGGGAACAATAAGCATTTATACGAGGATGTAGTTTACCAAAACCGCTTATATAGAAGAGTTTAATAATCAAATATAGATTTTTCAAACTCCTAATAAATCATTAAACTTTATTATGGCGAATATATTGTTATTATTTATATTTTTAGTATTTATAGAGATTATTTTACATTTTTTTATCAAAAAGTTTTTAAAAGTCAAGTTCAGAGGATTAAAAAATAATATTTTTTACATCAAATAATTATTAGTTGAAAACCAACAGTATTACCGCAGACAAGTTAGTTGTTATAATTTAATGTATTTTTTTTTAAATTATGAAAATATAATTATTATTAAATTTAATAAAAAGTAGCAATATTACAGCTACACAAACATAAGGCAAACGAACTAATTAATAATTAATTTAATTAATTTATCTCTTAATTATAATAAAATAAAAAAATGTTTTAACAAAATAAAGTAAAAAACAAATAAGAATGTATAGTCGGTCAAGCCCGACTATATTATACCCTACACCATATTATCGGCTATAAACGGTAGTTACTTAATGAAGCCTCGTATAATTTGATTTTCTGATTTATTCTTAAACGTGTATAACATTATTCTGACACTAAGATTTAATTTATAAGATTTAAAATGTATATATGTTAAACTATGAACCGACCCTCGTATAATTTTTCATTCTGATGTCTGCTTATATTTATCTCAATTTGACCAATTGATTTAGAATATTGTAAGACTTACTTATCTTTGTATTTAGGAATTTTATAACCTTAAAACCCAATTCAGGGAAGAATATTTGTATGGGAGGAACCTGTATATGGCCAATTTCAATAGACTTTGTCGTAAGACCAAAATAATATATATTAATTTTTTATATCAAAAATTGCGACCTGTAGACTATTCACAACGTTTACGTGGACATTCAGCCGGACAGACAGACAAACAGACAGATAGACTAACGGACATCTTTCGACTCAGAAGAGTGATTCTGAGTCAAATTGTGTAATTAAAGATGGGTGTAACACCATTTTTTATGCATGTTAAAAACTCCTGCACAAACGCATAATGCCCCAAGCATCTTCGGTGGTGTAGGGTACAAAAAGATGATTTTGCTGTTACTCTTTTCTGCAAAAATAAAATAACGATCTGAAAAGAAAATAAAATAAATTTTAAAAAGGAGAGTTTAAGTATATTAAAATCTTTAACTTAATACTTAGCAGGACATTCCTTAAGGTTTTGTATTTCATTCAACTGTTTGAAGTTTAGTGCCTACACAAACAATTTTCTAAATAATCTCAAAAATGCTTGATGGGATTTATAAAGCGACTTTGTGCAGGAGTATTAACATCTAAAAATCATTTGTCACTTGTATCCTCCACCACAAGTGGTGAAATGGTTATATAACTTTAACATTCCATGTGTAACGCTAAAAATGAATCATCTTAGACCTCAATTATATTCCTTTATCAAATCAAAATCTAAAAGATATAGCTCGATATCTGAGGCAAACTTCATATTCATATATTAGAGATGGAAGAAATCAAGAATAAACCATCTAAGACCCCAAAATCAAAATCTGAGCCGTTTTCTCTAATCTGTCTCATCTCATCTCATCTGTCTGTCTGTTGAAAGCATCCTTAAATTGGAAACGAGTGCTATTTTTTATATTAAACCTGTTGATAATTTTTTTCTGAAAATCCTCTTTTTGACAAGAATTTATTTTCAAACATCTTCTCTTTGCGCAACTTTTCTTCCAATCGCAACGATAAGCGGTGTCTGGAGATATTTTATCATTTTTAAGAGCATAAAACCTTGCTTGTTTAGGTTAATTTAACCAGATCAGTCATTTACAACCAACAATGTGGTTTACTTGTTCCTTATTGCCGTTTTTCCTTAATGATGAAGTTAATATAATGTGTAACGCTGAGGGATAAAAAACTATAAGACTAATTTAAAATTATTAAATTTTATACCCACAAATTTTTCTTGGAACTAATAATTTTTTTTTAAATTTTCAGTTTATTATTTATTTAATTTTAATAAATTTTTATAATTATTTAGCATAAATTCAATTTGAGAATTAAATTACAAAAGTTTATTTTATCTTTAGTAATTTTTTTAATCCATTTATTTCATTTTAATGCTTTTTATTATTTTCATCATAATTTCATCAATTAATTAGAAATAATTGCAAACTACTTCAGAACTGATTTCCATACAATTTCAAATAATAAATCATTTTATAATAATAAATCTCATATTCATATAAAATGAAATCATTTCAAATAGATTTGACATAAATCAAAAACCGTATTAAAATTTTCAAATAAAATTTATTTTCTACAATTTATTAATGGTCAATTGAATTTCCACTCTCAATACCTTTCTATACAAATTCTCATATGTATGTGTATGTAGATTAAAAAAAAAATAAATATACAATTTATTAGTTGAATTAATTGAACTCTTTGCGATATGCTGCTTGTTGAATGTCTAAATGATATGACGATTGTAAAGAAACAGTGGCAGATAAAAGTGGAAGAAAATCTTACAAAATGTTTATCAAATTATTTTTCCATATAACTAAGTATTTAATTAAATTTTATATAAATAAACACAGATTTTAGTTTAAAGAATAATTTTGTTGCGTACTGTATGATAGCACAGATTTTAGTTTAAAGAATAATTTTGTTGCGTACTGTATGATAGCACATTTTGTTTCTCACTACCAAATGTATTTACGACAAGTAAAACATATTCGCTCATGCCGAATCTTCAATACCTTTTACTTTTTGAACTATATATATATATATATATATATATATATATATATATATATATATATATATATATATATATATATATATATATATATATATATATATATATATATATATATATATATATATATATATATATATATATATATATATATATATACGAAATGATCGACCGTGACTTTAATACCCCATTCCGGAAAATATTGCAAATATTGGACCGAATATTCAAATTCAAAAGGCCAAAATAAATAATTTTAGATTTAAAGCCACCAAAAAAGTAATTCTGATTTGAACGGTATACTTAAGAGGAGGTGTAACACTATTTTTATACATGTTGCAAACATCAGCAGAAACGCATTATACCCCAATCACCTTCGGTGGTGTAAGGTATCAAAAGTATTGCAAATATTTATTGAAGAGAAAAGCTCTTATACTCAGACTATGAAGCCAATTATTTAACCAACTTATTACCACTACATACAAATATTCAATTCTCCTATACATACACATGCAAAAACTCTATTATATACATACAAATGAAAAGCAGTGATTGAAGTGTATCAATTGGAGAGTATAAAGGTTTCGTTGTTCCATTTAAATTCCCTCAATAATTGGTTGGATGGTTGTTCGGTTGCCGTAACTTTCATTCCAAAATGTAAAGGAGTTTGTTTGTGTGTGATGTGTACAAAAACGGGAAAAAATCGCAGTGTAAATGAAAAATGCTTCATTTAACACTTGTACTTCTTCAATCAACTCAAACAAAAACGGTCAACCATTGAATGGAATTTATATTCATCATTCTAGAATTTTTTATCAAAAATCAATGTTATCTACGATGATTGCAGTGAGTCAGAGAAAGAAATGTATTAAATCGTTGCTGATAAATATTTAAATTTGAATTTCTTCATTATATAATATCGATTTTTGTAGAATATAATAACAAAAAGTAAGAGTGTAATAGTCAGATAAAACTGGCTATATATAGTACACTACACTACTGCGTAGGAATGACTAATTTATGGGATGACCCCGCATAATCTGATTTAATGATTTGTAATTGCATTAATATAATTGTTTACCGCAATTACTTCATACAAATTTTTATACAAAATTTAAAAGATTTATGAAATTCGGGTGATTTTCGGAAGCAAGGATTAAGTGTGGGATATAGGAAATTATGCATCGATTATCGCAAATATTATAATATTAAAATTCTTTTATACTTGAGACATTTTGTATGGGAGGTACCTGAAATATTGAATCGAACATAACCAAGGACCAGTCGTCCTTTTATTAAAAGAAAAATAGTAATTATTAAAATGTGAACCAAAAGTCATAAGATATCTAAAAAATTAGGACCTATATAGTATTCACAACATTTTCAGGGACAACAGCCGGACATTGTTAAATCGACGCAGAAATTTTTGTATGTTGCAGACATCAGCACAAACACAATATACCTTAAACGCCTACGATGGTGTAGGGTATATAAAGTCAGTTTATTTTATATTAATAATTTTGTAATGATTGAAAGTTATGGTCGCGTTTATCATTCTGTTATTATACCCTACACCATCGTAGTGGTTGGTGTATTATGGGTTTGTGCTGAAGTTTGTAAAGTACTGAAAAACTCACTATCTAAGCCGATTTAACGATGTCCGTCAAAAATTTGTCAAAAATTAGTTTTATGATATTTTTAAATGATCTGCTAAATTATTCAAGTTTCGGTCCATTGCTCCTCATAAAAACCTTCTTCCAAAAATCACTTTGAATGGAATAAATCTCTCATATACGTTGGTAATGTAATATTAATTTGCCAAATTAAAATAAATTTAAGTAAAAATCAATGTGCAAAAATTATACGAGGGTCGTTCAGGAAGATAAAACTAGTAAATAAAGAG
Source organism: Cochliomyia hominivorax (assembly GCA_004302925.2). Lineage (NCBI taxonomy): Eukaryota > Metazoa > Arthropoda > Insecta > Diptera > Calliphoridae > Cochliomyia > Cochliomyia hominivorax. The sequence goes on from PYHX02000158.1 coordinate 49,532,816, forward strand.
CAATTCTATTGAAATTCGACAATATTATTTTTTTGAATATATGTTATTAATTTAACCAATATCGGTACACATTTTGCTTAAGGTCTCATATAACGTCCATTCCCGGAAAACCGGTTTAAACTTCTAAAACTTTAATATGAATATGAACCAACTTAATGTAAAATCGTGACGATTATATTCGAACTGTCTTGAATATGTGGTACTTTCTTGGTGAATATCGTTCCTTTTTTTACTGCACTCATAAGTCTTTAAGCTTAAAACAATTCAACTAATATTTAGCAAAATTACTGCTCTTAGGTCTTTATGCTATAAGGACTCTTTTCAATTTAAAATTATCGGGTGATGCTATGAAACCTTTAAGGCTTTAAAGGTTCTTAAATATGAGCCAGTTCTTATAGAGGCCTTTTTCCGTTACAGGTGTTGCTGATGATGTTACTTTCACAGAATAAAATTGTTTTCAAAATATTAATTTTTATCACCTACAATTAAATCTAAAGTACTGTAATTATTTTATTGCAATATTAAGTAATAATAAGTAATAATAATATAATAAAATTTTGAGTACGCCATAATTTTCAAACTCGTATCTCAGTCAGTGTCTGAAAGGTAAATATCATTAAATTCATTTTATATTTCTTACTAAAAATTCATTTAAAATGAGTTTGCACTTTAAGTTTCTTTTATTTTAAAGTGAAAAATATTTAGTAACTGTCAATGATTCGTAGCAAAATGAACCCAACTAATTAAATTTGAGAAAAAAGGTGCAAATGCACAATTGTAGTTTGTGTGTTTATTTTTACACCCTCTATCACTTCAGTACAATTATTTTTCTAAGTATCTTTAATATATGTTTTTAATTTGGACATTATCGGTCCATATTTGGTTATAGTTCCCATTTAAAGCCCTTTTAAGAAAAAGGTTTTAAATTCAAACCATTTCTATTAAAATTTGGTACAAGTGGTTAATAACTTTGTCATTTTGTATGTAACATCAAGAAGTTATCATTTAGGATCCCTTAAAGTTAATATATTCTTACACCACATTAAAATCTGAATCGATTTAGTTATGTTCGTCAGTCCGTTGGAAACATGCTCACGCCTAGAATAATTGTTCCAATTGAATGAAATTTGGCCTGATTAATTGTTATTGACCTAAGAAGTTTTCAAAAAAGTAACTGAATTTAAACAAGAACATAACTGTAACATACAGCTATATGTGCTTCATTATCGTACAAAAAAGTTATATGCTTAAAGCTAAAGGCTCAAATATGCAAAATTTGATGCACCCCAAAATCTGGGTATCTTATAGAACAATCTTCTGAAATTCGCCTTATATGTGCTCCCATAAAAGGTCCATTCCTAAAATTTGGTTTTATTGAAATTTGGCACAATACATTTTCTAAGTGTATATTTTATTAATTTATATATTTATTAATATATTTTATTAATTCGGAAATATCGGAACATACTTTGGAATAGCTCACATATATAGGCCCCTCTCGGAAGAAAATTTTTAGCTTATAAAATCACAATTCTATTCAGCATAATTATTTTTATATATAAGTTTGTAAATTTCAGTCTAGTAAATAAAGACTAATCCTATCGAAATTCAGCACAATAAATTTCCTGACTGTCTTAAATATATGTTGCTAACTTTGTCAATATAAGACCATATTTTACTTTGGTTCACATATAAGGTCCCTATCCGGAAAACAGGTTTGAGCTTATAAATCTCTTAAATGAACCCCAATTCTATTGAATTTCAGTACAATTATTTTTCTAAGTATCTTAAATATATATTTTTAATTTGGACATTATCGGTCCATATTTTGCTATAGTTGCCATAACAGGCTCCTTCCCGGAAAACTGATTTTCGCTTATAAACCTCTTAAATAAACACAATTTTATTCGGCAAAATTATTTTTCAGTCCATATTTTGCTGTAGCTCGAATATTAAACTAGTAAATAAAGACTAATCCTATCGAAATTCAGTTAATTTCTTAACTGTTGTTAATTTTGTCAATATCGTACCATATTTTACTATGGCTCCCATATATGGCTCCTTTACAGAAAACGGGTTTGAGCTTATAAAGCTCTTAAATATACCCCAATTCTATTGAATTTCGTCACAATTATTTTTCTGTCTTTAATATATATTATTAATTTGTCCATTCTCGGTCCATATTTGGTAATAGTTCCCATTTAATGCCCTTTCAAGAAAAAGGTTTTAAATTCAAACCATTTTTATTGAAATTTGGTACAATTGTGTTTTTAAACTCTCTGGTTTGACAATTATCGGGCCATATTTAGTTATTCCTCTTTTATAACATTATTTCTTGTATGGTTTATGGTACTTAAAATTCGTAGAGGGTGTTGAGATTCGTCACAGCCGAATATAGCATTCTTGTTTTTTCTCTTTTTAATAAAATAATAATATACAATAAATTTGTATCGGCTGGTTGTTTTATATATATCATTTTACACAGATGATGGAAAGGAGTGCAACAATATAAGATTATAAATGGACTCAATGTAAGGTATCTTCTACATCAATCTTTTGTTCATTTCAATCTAAAGTAATATTTTTCAAGTTATTTTTATTTTAATATTCACCTTTAGGAATTTTACACGCAGTCCTCGGACTTGAATCGCATAGAGGACCTCTTTGGTGTTTAAAAAGCTAGAGTTTATAAACGGCGTATATTGAGGTCTTTAAAAACTGGGAAGATATCTTACAAACTATTAAAAATGACTGAGGTTTTAAACAGCAAATTTTTAATTTAATTTTAATTTTATTTTATTATAACTTCCCCCAAATTTCATTTAATTTTTGTTGTCATTTTACCGCACCGTTTAATACTGATAATTCCGTAATCGGTTTGAACATTGTAATTTTCTGCAAATGTCTGTAACTTGCGTACAAAATAGTGCTACCACCACCATTCGTCTCAAAATCACATTCTAAGTTAATCATGTCTATTCGTCTGGCTGACTAACCATGTATAGCTTAAGATCAATGTTTCTTAGGTTTCGAATCATGTTGTGTTTAACAAATTCGTCCTGCCCCCCTAAGTATTAAAAATAATAATTACAGACTTTTTATTTCTCACTAAAGAGTACTTTAATTGGATTTTCTTGTTCCATCTGCAAGAAAATCTCATTTAATAGAGCGGTCAAGGTGGCAATTAAAACTTTTGAATACGCAATCATACTCTTCACAAAGGCTTATTTGTGTGTTTTTACACGTCTGGCCGGCTGTCCACGCAAATCTTGTGAACAAAATGTAGGCCGCAGTTTTAACGATATTTTAATGAATTTTGGCTATTATTTTGTCCCAAGGACAATTCCTATTGACACTGGTGATGATGGATCCATTATTTCACCTAACTCCCATACAAATATTCGTCCAGGAAAGTGTATTTGAGATAACAAAAGTCCTAAATATAAAAGAAATTTGAATGTAATAATAGCAGAATTAATGTAATAATGGTATAAATTAGTTTTATAATATTCTAAAACGATGTGCCATGTGTAATATGAAATTTTACGAGGGCCGCTTCATAATTTCTTCTAGCTTCTATATAACGCCCACAGGAAAAACTCTTTAGAACGTAGTAATCCTTCTTATTTGTTATATACTTAATATGCTTAATCAGGCATTTAAGTACTTATATGATATGAGAAATTAATTTTTAATTTAAATTAAACATGAAGTCTTTATTGTTAAACTTTTAAATTTATTTTATTAAAAAAGCTCCTTTTGTTTTTAACAGTCCTAATAAAAGTTTCTATTAATCAAACTGGCTTTTTTCACAAAAGATTTTTTTGTCTAGTTTGATTACAGTATTTTAACAATAAAATAAGAAGATTTTGTTAAACGAACTAAAAAAAGGTCATTTTAATACAACAAATAGCCTGAAGCTCTAATGTTTTGTAAGATATTTTATATTTTCTAAGAGAACCAAAAAGAAATTTTGTATAAAATAAATTTTCACACATTGAAACTTTTTGCGAACTGTAATTTCTTCAGGGAAAAATTAGTAAAAAATGTTATTCCATCTTTAATCAAAATTCATTATTTTCATTAGAATTTCCTATTGGGTCTTTGTGAATATCATATGAGTCAAGCGCCTTAAGCTTTTTATTTCTATTGATTACATTTGTATATTAAATGACTTCAGAATTTATTTTTCTCTTGCTAAATGAAGTAAATCCTTAAAATAAATAATGTATTGTTGTCAAAACTTTTCTAATATGCCACATGCTGGTGGCAAGAAAAAATGGAAAGGAAAATTAACGTTTTGTGTAATCCAGGAATTAAATTATCGGTGTGAGAAAGTTATAAATATATATTATAAATATAATATGCACAACTATATATTTCAATACCAGTAATCTTCCAACAATATTGTGTTGTAATATATAAAGAACTTGATAATAACGGGTTACCTTGTGGATCTTATCTCAGCGAATTTAATAAAAGACTGACTAAATAATGTCATATATCTGAACAACTATTGACCGACCCACAGTAAAAACCTGGCCAAAAGACAAAATAAATCCAAAGATATTTGAAGAACTCTGCAGTTCGATAGCTTATTTTCAAGGGTTTTGACTGTGACTTTTGGTTTCGAGATACCACCAAAACAGACAAATTTAAGGAAATTCACATTTTGAAGAAAAAGTAGTTTTTTAGAAGTTTAATGTTAGAAAAAAGTACCTGCATATTTTCACTTTTAATTGTAATGTTTTTTTAATATTTTTGGCAAATTCATATCCACAATAATGGACAGACCTCAATAAAATTTCGCCTCAGTATTTTTTATTTTTTTCCTGAAAATTTTCTTTTTTAAAAACAGCAAAATCCGTGAAGTAAATTAAAAAATATAGACCCATATTTGAGGCATACCCTAAATTTAAGAAAAGAACTTTCGGAAAATTATCAATTAAAAGTCAAAAAAAGTCGAATTAAAAATTATCAATATATTAAGTTATATGCATGTGACTACTTTTCTAAAAACGTTCGGTTGAGTAGAAAAAAGTTGTAGTCCAAAAAATAAATCTTATTTTATGAATCTAACAAATTGTTCTACTATTTAGAAAAGGAAAGAGACTAAAATCTTAATTTTCTTAAGCAAATCTAATGTCGGATCATTATAGACTGATCACAATACAATTTGTTACAATCGTTCAGATTAAAAAACACTTTCATATCGAATTTCACAACGGAAAATATTAGCAAACCAGTTCTAAATGTTCAACAAGTTTTCTTTAGGGCCTTTATATGAGACTTATGGGAAATACTAACAAATGTTAAAACGATTAAGAAAGCTACAAAAAAACTTTTATGTTTATATGTGGTCTAAGTCGAGAATTGCTCCCATTTTTACCAGAAAATATGCTTACATGTGATATTTGCCTGTAATAATTTTCGAGTTATTTGCATTTAAATTTTCAACTTTCAAAATTTTTCAAGATCATGTGACATTTTTTAGATCCTGAACACCACACACGGGTAAGAGGGTATATTAATTGTGTCATTCTGTATGACGGAATCATCTTAGACCCCATAATGCATATATATTCTTGCTTCAAATCAAAATCTGTGTAGATTTAGTTATGTCCGTCAGTCTGTTGTTGGCACGCTCACATCTTCAATAATTGACAGAGCTCAATGAAATTTAGCCTGAGTATTTGTTAAAGTCATAAGAAGTTTTCTACTAAAAACCAGCACAATCGGTTTAATATATTAAAAGATATCGATATTTGTGTTGGAGGGTATTGAAGATTCAACATATTATATTTGTATTTATATCTTTAAATGAAGTTGGCATTCAAACTACATGCAATTAAGACAATGCTGCCTCCATCCTAAACTTCAAAAAGCTGCCGATTTAATGTCCTCTTGAAATGGGACTTAATTTCAATAATGTTTAAATGTGATCCGCGTTACCGTTGAAATTTTTCGAAAAGTCGCATAAAATGTGGAATTTTTAAAAATAAAGTGGCACTATTTTGATTTCCATTATGTATTTCGTTTTATAACTCTAAATTTTACTCTCTAAAATTGTGCCAAGAAATTTCATGAAGTTTTATGTCGGAAATGCAAATTCTAAAAAGGGGACAACATCGGGATGTCGCAATTTGCCACCTAAATTGCACCAATTTTAACAATGATTATGATAATATTTCGTATTTTTAAGACCGGCAACGCTTTAATTACTTTTCTTGTTGCAAATTCCTTTAGTCCTCATATAACCATACTGATGCACAGTACTTACAATCTTACTTGTTTTTCATTATTCCTTCTAAATTAAGTGTCAATTCATTTTAAATTAATCAGAAAATTAATTTCAACCTCATTTCTTCCTCACTTTAAAGTAACATTTGCATGAATTTTTAAATAATCAAATGGGGCGATTAGTGCAATAAAACTTTGATATAAAAAACGTAAATTCTGGAAAAGTGCATAAAAATCTACTTTGGAATGGAATGATTCTTAATAAAAAATTATTCATATTTTTCAAGTTGTATTATTATTTATTGATTTTACTGGAATTTGAAAAAATTTATATTGATTCTAAAAATAGATTTGTTGTTGTAACTCCCCTATTGTTATTGTTTTCACTTGATGGGAGGTAAATTTATCAGTTATTAATAACTTAAGTTTGTTAATTAATTAAGTCATTTAACACTTAGAAATTATATTTTTTAACTAAAACGAATATTTTTCAGAAAATGTAATTCACAAAATAAATAAGTAGGAAAACTACAGTTGATCACGAGCGACTACATAATACCCTACTCCAGCTTATGCGCTATGAATTATATGTACGAAAGGTTTTGAAACGAATGCAGTATGATTTCTTTTCTTAATATATGCATGAATTTGCAGGATATTGTATGATACACGATATTATTTACGTACGATTTGTGCATTTTAAGATGATCTTTCAAAGGACTTTGTATAGGAGATATGAGAAATTGTGTGCTCGCCCAGAAAAAAATTGAACCATCGAACATGGGTGTATTTGAACTAACATACCGTTCATAAATAAAGTCAGCAGGCTTCATTCTAAAGCCAACACAATTATATTTGAAAAATTTTGCTGGAATATGTACTTTGATCGCAAGCAACATAGATGACCAGCCGAAAATCGACACCCAAAGTGAATCTGAGTAGATTGGTATAACTAAAGTGATTTTAATATGTTACAAACATCAGCAAAAAAACGGAAATACTTATGATGGTATAGGGTATAAAATGAAAAATATTAAATTTATTAATTTTTAATGAATTTTAATTAATCATTTTCAGACACAGGCGTAGCCTAAATGTTATAAATGGGGTAAGTTAAAATCCAGAATGTATAAATTATTATTAAATAGATATGTGTTCAGTTTACATTTATAGATATCTAATCATTTCTAGTATATTTGGCATCGAATATACAAAATCAATACAAAAATACTCATTTCACTTAAACTTGTAAGCCATTATTAGTGATCACAAACAGTTATTCTCCGTGTTAATTACAGGTTCTATTTTTTTAATCAACAATTGACGATTGTCCCACATCTCTTTCTAAGATTTTCTTCCTCTATTTGAGATTATTATATACCAATATATACGTGAGATGTGAGATTTTTGTCTTTCAAAGTGATATTTGAAAGGAGGTGAGCAACAAAGGATCGACCATCGCATATTCTGACGTATTATTTTAGAATATTATACTACTTGTGCCAAATATCTTTAAAAACACTTTAATGACATTAAAATCCCATTCCGGGAGGAACAATTGTATGGGAGGTAACTAAAATATTATACCTAATATCTCCAGACTGTTCAGACGGACAGATAGAGAGGCAGACCGACAGACGGATGAACATTTCTTCGACTCAGAAAGTGATTCTGAATCAAACAGTATACTTTGATGTGGTTGTGAAACTATTATTTCTGCATGTTACAAACATCTGCACAAATGCATTATACCCCAACAACCTACGGTGGCAAAGGGTATAAATAGATATTTAATTATTACAACTGTCAATAAAACACTAAATCAAAATGCATATTACAACCTTAAATGTGTGACATAGTAAGGTCCAATTAAGATAAGATATCAATAATGCCCCTCCATATAGCCACGTTACTGAACAAATCAGGTGTTATCAAAAAAGATATAAAAGAAATTGTGATAAGAAAGTGTTGCTTCTAAGAAATTACCGAATATATGTGTGTATTTTGTTTAGAACCATACAAATTCTACTGTTTATGTCTTAAATAATAAATCCACACACTTTATCAAAAGCGATGACTCAGAATTTTGGTTCAGAATTTTTGTTATTGTAATTAGTTATTTATTATCAATCTCTAAATGTTATCTTTGATAAAAATTAAAAATATATATGAGAAATAAGTTTTGTATATTTAAATATAATGAATGTGAAAACTTTCATTTAATTCGGAAAAGAAAACTATTCCGAAAGCAAGAATGCAGTTTGCTTATGGTATTTTTACCATAATTTTGCTGTTATTCAGCAATAATTTTGTAAGTCTGAAAATTTAGTTAAGTTTTTAAAAAGAAGGAATTTATTTTGTTTTCTTTTTTCAATTTTTAGACAACTGGTTATGTTGTAGATCCTGAAGTGAGTATCAATTCGGATTTAACAGATACGATTCAAGCTTGGAATCTATTGTTTAATGTGATTTATAAAAAATACGATATCGAAAAGAGTTTTTATTTACCCAAAAACTTGGAATATTTCCAATGTTATTTTAACTATAAAATAAGAAATATTGAAGTTTTGTCTCAAGTGGGTCAGGGAATACGTGAATGTGCGGATATATCTATTGAGGATTTGGAAAAATATTTCAGAAGTCATTCTTTTAAGCGTTTGAGAAAACTTTTATCCCGTGACATAATACGTTGTAAACGTAGAAGCAGGGAATATGATGCTTACATGGGCTGTTTCACGGATGTTGTAAGTAAAATGAAGAAATTTGGAGTTGTTAAAGATTTACTAAAATTTTGTAAATTTTTAGATCCTTAAGAGTTTTAAGGAATTAAAATCGGATGACAAAAAAATTGTTAAAGAAACTAACAAATGTGTGCGCTATCAATTGGAGGAGTTGTCCAACAAATTGATTGATATAAATAAAGAATTACAAACCTGTTTATCAGAAAATTCTAATCCAGAATTAAATTCTAATACAACAGTTTCACCTCAACTGAACAGTACATGGAGTCCATGGCCTAATTCTACGTGGAGTCCCTGGCCTAATACAACGTGGAATCCATGGCCTAATAGTACATGGAGTCCCTGGCCCAATTCAACTTGGAACCCTTGGGAAAACAGTACAGCATCTCCACCTGTTGTAAACACTACTTGGAGTCCTTGGCCAAATACAACATGGAATCCCTGGCCCAATACGACATGGAGTCCTTGGCCTAATACTACATGGAGTCCTTGGCCCAATACCACATGGAACCCTTGGGTAAACAGTACAGCTGTTCCCCCCATTGTAAATACCACATGGAGTCCTTTACCCAATACCACATGGAATCCCTGGTCCAATTCGACATGGAACCCTTGGGAAAATAGTACAGCAGTACCACCCGTTGTAAATACCACATGGAGCCCTTGGCCAAATACAACGTGGAATCCTTGGACAAATTCGACAGGAAACCCATGGGAAAATACTACATCTGTTCCACCCATTGCAAATACAACTTGGAGTCCCTTGCCCAATACCACGTGGAACCCCTGGCCCAATTCAACATGGAACCCTTGGGAAAATAGTACATCAGTTCCACCCATTGTAAACACCACTTGGAGTCCATGGCCCAATACCACATGGAGTCCTTGGCAAAACACTACCTGGAGACCTTCTCAAAACACCACCTGGAGTCCATGGCCAAATTCGACATGGAGTCCTTGGGAAAATAGTACTGCAGTACCACCCGTTGTAAACACCACCTGGAGCCCTTGGCCAAATACGACCTGGAGCCCATGGCACAATACCACATGGAATCCTTGGCAAAACACCACTTGGAGTCCATGGCCCAATTCAACATGGAACCCTTGGGAAAATAGTACAGCAGTACCACCCGTTGTAAATACCACATGGAGCCCTTGGCCAAATACGACCTGGAGCCCATGGCCCAATACCACATGGAGTCCTTGGCCCAATTCAACATGGAACCCTTGGGAAAATAGTACAGCAGTACCACCCGTTGTAAACACTACCTGGAGTCCATGGCCTAATACCACATGGGATCCTTGGCAAAACACCACTTGGAATACTTCTCAAAACACCACTTGGAGCCCATGGCCCAATACCACATGGAGTCCTTGGCAAAACACTACCTGGAGACCTTCTCAAAACACCACCTGGAGTCCATGGCCAAATTCGACATGGAGTCCTTGGGAAAATAGTACTGCAGTACCACCCGTTGTAAACACTACCTGGAACCCATGGCCCAATACTACATGGAATCCTTGGCAAAACACCACCTGGAGACCTTCTCAAAACTCCACCTGGAGTCCATGGCCCAATTCGACATGGAGTCCTTGGGAAAATAGTACTTCCATCTTACCTAACTCCACATGGAATCCATGGCAAAATACCACATTAAGTCCTGGACAAAATTTGACCACCACCTCATCCCCACTATTCAATACCACCTGGAGTCCCATGCAAAGTACCACCGATAATGTTAACAATATAACAACAACAATTGTAACAAGTGCTCCAAGTACTCCACAAAATCCAGTGAAATCGTGGTGGGGAAAAGTTTGGGATAAAATTAAGTCAATATTCTAAACGATTGAAGACATTAAATTCTGTAAATAAAATGTAAAATATGTATGTAAATAATTAAATGTAAAATATGTATAAATAATGTAAAATGTTTAAAAAAGTTTAAAGAAAATATTAAATGTTTTCAAAATGTTTAATTTTTATTTAAAGTCATTTTAACGAAATAGATAATGAATAATATCATGAACATGCTGGCATCTATAAAATTTACATTGTTTTACTAACCAAATCATTTCATAGACTTACTTTACTAATAAATAGAACTATATTTATAGTTTAATATGAATGAGATAAGATAATAAAATAATTTTAAGATAATAATTTTACGAAATTCAAATTTTGTTTTTATCTCAAATCAAGGAAACTGAACAGAACTGAAAAATAGTACTATATGGAGTGAGATCGAAAAATTCCATAAAACTTTTAACCCAAGTATCATTTGATTTTTTATATCCTTCACTTCCACAAGTGGTGATTAGTGTATATTAACTTTGTCATTCCGTATTTAACACTAAGAAGGAAACATGTCGGACCCTATAAAGTATATATATTCCTGCATCAAATAAATACCTGTGTTGATTTAGTTATATAGGTCTGTGCATGTGTTTGTCTATTGGAAGCATTCTCACGCCTAAAATAATTGTCTGAATTAAATGAATTGTGAAATGGTTGTGGAATCGCGGATTCCCACTTTTAAATTAAATGAAATTCATTCATATAAAAAATGTTAATTTTTTATAAATATTAATTACATATTTATTATTTAGTGCAACATAAAATCAAGATTATGCGTGATCGATATTTTGTTTTTGTTTTTATAGATAAAAGAGCTATGAAGCTCTGTACTAAAAGTTTCATCGCTTCTGAGCAAACGAGCGGATACATTTTATAATATTTAAGTAAAAATGTTTTGTTTTATCTTAATTATCAAA
>PYHX02000158.1:49544671-49582250 GCA_004302925.2 Cochliomyia hominivorax
AGTGGCAAAAAAACTAACATATTAAGACCTTACTGTACCCTATTTTACTATAGTTCCACACAACCGAACGAAGCATTTTTACTTTTTTGTTTAATGTCGTACAAAATGAAATAGCAAAAATATAACTTTAACTTTAGTGGTTACGTTTTCATTAGCAGATATGTCTGTTAAGAATCTTTCAATCTCACTGCTAAAATAAAATAATAAAACACTTTAATTTGTTTTATATTTTACATTAAATTTTATGACTTTATTACACGATTTCGTGCTTTCACCTTTTCATAAGACAATATATCTTCGCAGCCATCTTCACTTACACACACACACATTAATCATGTTTAAAGCAAACGATATTTTTACTATTGCACGAGTCAAAAAATAAATATCCTTTTCTCATTGTGGCAACACAAAAAAAGCGAAATGGACATAAAAATCTAAAAATATTTTCATGTCTAAACCCAAAAATCCCTGGAGAATGCAGGAGAATCCTTCAACACCTACATTAAATATGACTACAAACTAATAATGGCTCAATCATATAAATGATATACTCGTTATATAAACTACACCATGTAGAAACATCAATCATGAAAAAAGAAGAAAAAACGAAATTATTTTATATTCAAATAATAAAAACAATGTATATAAGTGTAGGGTATACAAAAATACACAAGGATAATAACTGATAAGAGGATAAGAATTTGAAGATGTAAAGAGAAATGAAATATATTTTTTTAGTTAATATTTGAGTTAGAGTGACACATTTGTTTAATATACAACATGTAAATTACGTCGAACATGCAAAGGAATGTCATCAACTAAATCACCAACGCCATTATCATTGTACTCATGTAATAATAAATCGGATTTAAATGGCTGTAAAAGAGAAAAAGAACTAAAATACTTTTGCTATTTTGGAAGTGTGAAATTTAAAGCTAAATTTCCATAAAATTAAAGCAAGTAAAAATGTTACAGTCAGGCAGGGTCGACTGTTGCGAAAAAAATATGAACTATCCTCGTATCATTTTCTTTTTTATCTACGCTTAAACATAAACATATATGTGGAGGGCTATATGAGAGTTCGAAAAGATTATGGACCGAACCTCGTAAAATTTCGCACATCTGTTTTTGCTTATATTTACCTTAATTTACCCAAATACCCTCGTGAATACGATATGAGATCTACTCGTTTTAAAGTGATATTTGGAATGGGGGTTGTCTGACGCCTACGAGAAAAAATAGACCGATTTTTATATAATTCACTTTAGAATGGAATTAGACTTGCTTTCGTAAAATTTGATATAAATACTTTTTTATTTAGGAATATAATGAGCCAAAAACTGCAATCCGGGAGCAATTTGTATGGAGCACTTAACTAAAAAGTAAATAATTTTAACAGTCATCGTCCCTAAACCAATAATAATACACGTACCGAATTTCATTAAGAGATCTTCAAAACTACCGCCTGTAATTTTGGAACAAAGTTTATATGGCCAGCCAGCTGGAAGGACAGACGGACATGGTTGAAACGACTCAGGAAGTGATTCTGAGTTGAACGGTAAAAGTTGTGATAGGACTATTTTTTTAAACCAACTATAATGATGTAGGTTATAACAATTAATTGATTCTTTTAATAATGTATAACTTTTTTAATAATCTAGAACAAAATGGTAACAGAGAAGTCCAACATTAAAACTTTTGGGATCTGTAGGGGCTCCTTAGCGGAGTTATTTTTTATTTTAAAAATTGCTTTCATCCTATTTCTCCATTTTATTTATCTCTTGTAGTTTTTCTTTAATTTATTTTCCTACTTTCTTAATCTCACAAGATCATGAATCAGTTTCTTAATATAAATAACAAAGTGTTGCTTCGATTTCATACATTTAATTAAAACACAAAACAAACAATATCTCGACCCAGTCCAAAAGTTAAACATTTTCGATTCGAAAATTTTAATAGTATTTACCTAAGTTTATTGCAGATATCCGGAAATATGTATGCTTTTATTAAAAATTTCATAAACATACTCTACCCGTCTCAGATACTTTTTCAGAAAAATTGTTACTTAAGAAATTGATTAGGACTAAAATTTAAAACACTCGGTGTAACGGTACTTTAGATATCTTTATATGCGTATAAAAAACGAATCTGTGTTTGTTTGTGTCAAACTACTGGACAGATTTCGATGATCCTGATATATGCGAAAGTAACAAGGGCTATAAAAAATTTCTGTGTGATCAGAAGGAGATGTAACTTCCATACCAGGTGAATGTTAATTATTGAATATCTAAAAAACTTTAAGAACGAAGATTTAAAAATTTGGTTCCAATTATTCTCTAAAAACATAATTTAGGATGGATGGGATCAGTTGCAAGTACACAACCACCTATCACCTATGAAAAAATGTAGAGTGGACAGGATCAGCGAGAGGTAATATTAATTATCGAATATCTAAAGAACTATTGTAATGAGAAAACTTTAATTCAAGAAACGGTTTTAAGATCAAGGAGATGGGTAGTCCCTAAACAGTACAATGCTTTGCTTCTAATTTTCTGAACAACTATTACAGCAAATGTTAAAAAAAATATAGTCTCAATCTTTTTTCCAAGAAACTGCTTTTGAATTAAGAACGGACCAAGTCAATGGAGATATATATTTCCTATTCGAAGCTGATATTAGTAATTAAATACTTGAAGGACTATTATGGCGAAAATCCTCCAAGCATGGCGGACGCTCTAATAATACTATCAGTTCTACAGTTTCAAAAATTAAGTACGACGAAATCTTAATATATTCTCTTCAATAGTGCTTTACGTAGTTGATAATTTGTTTGAAACAACCTCTCTCCCGTTTCTCATTCGACGAAAATTTCAATAAAAGCTTTCCAATACATAAACTGTCTATAAGTCATAAACAAATAAGCACAGATTCGATATATCATGCACTACCATAGGTGGCTGGGGTATTATGCTTTTATTGCCTTTTTTGTACTTTACAAAAAAAAGGTATTACAATTGAAATCCTTTCTTAATAGATTTTACAATGTCCGTCTGTCTGCCCGGCGGGCTCTTCATGTGAACGTAGTGATCACTCTATAGGACGCAATGTTTATAAAATTGTAAACATATTGTTATTATTTGGGCCAAGGACAAAGCTTATTGGTCATGTCAAGTGCAATATTTCATGTCTCTCCCATGAAAAATTTCCTACCGGAATGATGTTTTCATCTCATATAACTCACCGATATGAAGAGTTTGGTTTCAGCCAACATAAACATGCGAATTTTGTAATAAGATCGGCCCATAAATAAATGTAGCTCCCATTCTGAATCCCTTTTAAAAATCAATTTAAACTGTATAAATCTCAAAATGTGTCGGTATTGAGATGATATATCAAATGTGTAAGACTTATGTAACACTAAACCAAATTTTATGAGAATCGAAAACTTATTTACCATAGCACTCACGTAAACCTCTAACAATCACCTTATCTAGTATAATTTTCTCATATATGTGAGTATATTCATGATATATTTACGATATTTAAATTATAAAAACAAATACAACATGGAGTAGGGTATTATATAGTCGGACTTTAAGTTGCAGCTTTATTTGCCAAAAAAAAGAAACCGATTTATTGTGAGGTATATCTTCATAAAATTGCGACCATTAAATTATACGAAAAATTTCTAATAAATGATTAATTATTAAATTTTAGGTCATAATTCTATTTTAAATACCGATCCACAAATGATCTTAGTTGTGAGTACAAAAAACCATCCAGATTAATATTTTATCAATCATTATTTTTTACATAAATAAATAATTACTTTAGTGTATACTAAAATAAGCACAAAAGTTCACTGAACAACAAAGCTGCAACGTGCTTCCTAAATGACATTCAAGTTAAATGAACACGTTTTCCAGGTAACACATGTATTTTATACTAAATTGTTGAGCAGTTGACTTACAACATTTGCAATCATCATTTATGTCAGTGGATACAGGCAACTCACTTCGATATAACAGGAATACAAAACTGGTTCTTCTTCATTTATGTGAAATACACAAATAGACTAACAAGCTTTGACTTACATGTTTAAAAATTTGCGCATGCGCACAGTAAAATTTTAATCAAATGCAACATTCTAACAAAAAACATTTGTATTTACTAAATATTCGATCGCAACATGTTTGAAATTGGTTCGAGACAGATATTTTTTTTTTTGAGGGAAGAAACAAAAAACTAGATTCATTCTTCACTATGGTTACTTGAACACCAAACTTCTTGAAATATAAAAGATTTGGACCAACGAAAAATTAATGTGTTTCAAATTTAACTTAAATATTTTAATTGTAGGAGTGTTGTGAGCTTAAAACCTCATTCCGGTAAAATATGTATGGGCGCTACATGAAATTTTGGACCAATCATCAACAAATTTAAAAGTCTCTTTCTTATCTCAAAAAAATATATAGGGAGATATTTCTAAAATTGTGAACTCTAAACTGTTCACAATGTCTGGTGGTTACGAAACTTAATTTTTTTGGAAATAGTTCTGTAATTTTCGAATAGTTAGAGGCATAACAATTAATTTGGGGTGTTTCCGAGTTGATTTCAAATAATACAAGTTCCTATATGGTACAGGCGTAGCCAGTAAACATATAAAGATGGCCGCTTCGTATTTGTTAATTTTTTAAAACAAAATAATTTATAAATTGTGGGAAAATTAATTTCGTATACAGATAGTCCTTATTCATGTTTACGAAAATACGCTTTTAAGTCATAATAAATGTTTTAACTTATTTTTGTCCTCTTTACTGATAAAGACGACATTGTGTGTCCGTCTGTTTGACTTGATTTGATTGATTCTTATGTAATATAGATTGGATGTTTGACTTTGTTCGTCTGACAGGAAAAGGTTATGGACCGATATCTGAGACAATCTCAGAAAAAAAATCCAGAAAATACATATATATATACTCATATATTTTACCAAATATCAACAAAATCTGTAAAAAATTAAAGGCTGAATAATGCATCCAGTATCGGTCACAATTTTGCAGAAAATATTCGGTCAATATTTCGATAAATAAGTCTCCTTCCCGCAGATTATTATACCCTCCAACACAAGCGGTAAGGGTATATTAAGTTTGTCATTCCATGTGTAACGCCAAGAAGGAATCATCTCAGATCCAACAATGTATATATATTATTGCATCAAATCAAAAACTGAATCGATTTAGCTATGTCCGTCTGTCCGTCTGTCTATTAGAATCATTCTAGAATAATTGACCGAATTCAATAATACCTGGCCACATTGTTTGCTATTGTCATAAGAAGTTTTCTATTTAAAACCAGCTATATCGGTTTATAATCAAGGAAGTTACAGACCGATATCTGAAACAACCTCAAAATTTCGAAAATGAATTCTTATAATTTCTTCTCAAATTTGTAATTGGACTTAAACAAAAAAATAATTTTAGTATACAATTGCACGTACTTCATCATCGCGCAAAAAATTATCAAAATCTGATTAACCGGAAAAAAGTTATAGGCTATAATATGCAAAATTTTGATACACCCCAAACTATTTGTGTCATATGGGCCGCAATTTTTATGATAATTTACTAAAATTTGTCACAACTAATTTTTTAACCATTTTTAATATATGCTATAAATTTTATTAACATTGGTCCATATTTTGATATAGCTCCCATATAACGCCTCTTTCCGAGTAAATAAAGACCAATTCTATTGAAAGTCGAAACAATTATTTTGCTAACTGTTCTGAATATTATATTAATTTGCCCTATATCGTTCCAAATTTTTTTATTTTTTGTATTTTTATAAGAGGTATCTTTCCATTAAAACTTTTAACCCAGGTATTAGTTTTTTTTTTTTGACCAAGTTACCAAGTAAACCCCAACTTGTTCTTATAAAAAATTGGCCAAAAATTGAAAGGAAGTAAGAATGTTCCACATGATGTTCCTAAGGCCAATAAATAGAAAGCATTTTCAAACGAGCTCCCAACACATCCTGTAGGAAATCAGCCCGGTTAGCTAATGCAGGTTTAAAAACAGATAAGGCTTAAAAGTTTCTGACAGGAACGCTGCTAAAAATTTCAGGGGGCGAAAACCAGAGCATAGAAATTGAACTGAAAATTTTCTAAAACAAAAACAAGTAATAATGTTATATTCGGCTATGCCGAATCTTAAATACCCTCCACCACAAATTCGTGTAAAGTTAATACGTTAGGTTCCATAGATACACATACACTCACAAATGTAAATAACACAGAAATACTTAATTAGTCTTAAAATTAGTTACAATTTAGGCTATAAAATTTTTCCACTGAACTGCCTTTTTTTCTACAAAATTTCATTGAGCTCTCTTAATTTTTGTGGATGTGAGCAGACAAACAGATTAGCGTTACACACAGAATGACAAAGTTAATATTCCCAATCTATCACTTGTACTATGGAGAATATAAAAACAAAAAATATGCTTGTTATGAGCTCAAAACTATTTTCCGGGAAGGGGTCTTATATGGGAGCTACAGCAAAATTTTGACCAAGATTGTTCATATTTATAATATACTTTGATTATAGTTAGAAAAATCATTGTGCTTAATTTTAATGGAATTGATTTTTATTTAAATGTTTTATAAAATCAAACCCGTTTTCCGGGAAATCCCGTTATAAGGGAGCTATAGAAAAATTTGGAACGATATAGGGCAAATTAATATAAAATCTTCAGAACAGTTAACAAAATAATTGTGTCGACTTTCAATAGAATTTGTCTTTATTTACTCGGGAAGGGACCTTATCTGGGAGCTATATCAAAATATGGACCCATAAAATTCATAATATGTATTTAAAATAGTTAAAACAATAATTGTGCCAAATTTCAATAGAATCGGTTCCAATTTAAAAGTTTTATAAACTATAAATCATATTCCGGGAAGGGGCGTTATATGGGAGCTATATCAAAATATGGACCAATATTAATAAAATTTATAACATATATTAAGAATTTTTTTGAGGTTGTTTCAGATATCGTTCTATAACTTCCTTGGTTATAAACCGATATAGCTGGTTTTAAATAGCAAACTGCTAAGGACAATGACAAACAATGTGGCCAAGTTTTATTAAATTCTGTAAATTATTATAGGCGTGAGAATGTTTCCAACAGACAGACAGACAGACAGACAGACAGACAGACAGACGGACATAGCTAAATCGACTCAGTTTTTGATTTGATGCAATAATATATATATACATTGTTGGGTCTGAGGTGATTCCTTCTTGGCGTTACACACGGAATGACAAACTTAATATACCCTCACCACTTGTGGTGGTGGAGGGTATAATATTGTTGTTGCATAATCGATAACTTCCTGGTCAAATGTTTTATATTGTAAATGTCGAAAAAGCTTTGAAACTCAAAAGCATACAAAAAATCCCTAAAAGTTCTTAGCATTTCAAGAAATATGCAGTTGCGGCAAAAGAAAGCAATCATTTGTTACAACGGTCTCTATTAATGCCTGCTACTTTAATTCATAATATTTCATAATGTATCCACTTAGGCTCTTGTTTAAAGAATATTTAAGAGCACAAAAAACGTGGCAAAAACTGTGATAGATTTTAAACGGAAATAGGCTACCTGTTCGCGCAAAGTGAAAACTCTATAAAAACGTATAATTTTGTTTTAATTGTAATTATAATTTCGATCGAATTAAAATATAAAACTTTAAGGAGGTTAGTGGTTTTATTTTTATTAACGTATATGTATGTTAAGAATTCCTCGATCTCACTCCTTAAGATAACATATAAGACAATAAAATAAAAAAATGGAACATATGAAGTGAAAGCGTGTCCAAACTCATATATTTCAACGACTAATGGTGGTATAAGTTGTAGAAAGAAAATGATTTCTTTTGAATTGCATGAAAGAACTATTTAATTTATTTTATTTTTTGCTAAAAATAGTTATAAATAAATTTATTTAATAAATCAAAACAATTTATTTGTCTCCAAAAACTGAATACTTATTCATTGGCATTGTCAATATTTTTAATTAAATTCATATCATTTCTTTGTCTCCGGACTCAAGAATATGCTTTTGTTAAAGAATCATATAACAAATAACTATAATTTCATAGAGATAAACATAAATATAATTATAGCAAAAATTCTTGTGCTCCAACCGAGACATGTTGGCACTATGACAACAATATTAAAATATGTCTTTTTAGAGCAAAAATAGAAAAGATTTTAGTGTTCTCACATTTAAAATTTTTTGACGAAATAAATCTGTTTTTTATGTAAAATAAAGTTAAAATTATATTAAAGAAATAAAATAGACAAGGATTAAAGGAGGAATGAGTATATAAGTGATTTTTTTAGAACAGGGCAAATGCTTTTGTAAAAATGTTGTTACAGGCTGAAAAGTTTCTTAAATATGGACCCATTCAGATACTGATCTAATTTTTTTCAACATACTTAACTAATTTCATGAATATTGACTCTCATATAGAAAATTCTTTCCTTTTACTTTAAAGTTTTTTTAATAAGATTTATTTTCTTTTACAGAAATCGGGACTTAAGCTGATGAGCTAGTGCTATATATTCAAGTCATAAGAGGCATTACTGATTCGAACATGTCATTCTTATTTGTTTTCTTTATCTAATGTTGTCCTAAGAATTGCTAAGTATCTAACACAATAATTTTGGGTTGTATCAAAATTTTTCAAATCATGGCCCTTAACTTTCTTCTACACATTCGATTTGGGTACATTGTTGCAGATATCATTATTTTTGTCATGAGAATGTTTACAATAGATTGAAATGAACATGACCGATTGCTGTTAAACTAAGTATATATATTAAGGATTTTTTTAATAATTGTACAAAGATTCAATTATATTTGCTAAAAGATTTTTAAAATTTCAAAAGCTCAATATATATCGATGTTCACCAAATTAAAATTAAAATCAAGTAAGAATGCTATAATCGGCTATGCCGAATCTTAAATACCCTCCACCACAAAGTCGTGTAAAGTTAATACGTTAGGTTCCATAAATACACATACACTCACAAATGTATACAACACAGAAATACTTAATCAATCATAAAATTTGTTACAATTTAGGCTAAAAAATTTTTCTACTGAACTGCCTTTTTTCTACCAAATTTCATTGAGCTCTCTTAATTTTTGTGGATGTGAGCAGACAAAGAGATTGATGAAAATCGACTGAGATTTTGACTTGATGCAGGAATATATACATTATGGGGTCTGAGATAATTCATTCTTAGCGTTATACACATAATGACAAAGTTAATATTCTCTCTACCACTTGTACTGTGGAGCGTATAAAAACAAAAAATATGCTTGTTATAAGCTCAAAACTATTTTCCGGGAAAGGGCCTTATATGGGAGCTACAGCAAAATTTGGACCAAGATTGCTCATATTTATAATATACTTTGATTATAGTTAGAAAAATCATTGTGTTAAATTTTAATGGAATTGATCTTTATTTAAATGTTTTATAAACTCTAATCCTTTTTCCGGGAAATCCCGTTATAAGCGAGCTATAGGAAAATTTGGACCGATATAGGGCAAATTAATATAATATCTTCAGAACAGTTAGCAAAATAATTGTGTCGACATTCAATAGAATTGGTCTTTATTTACTCGGGAAGGGGCGTTATAATAGAGCTATATCAAAATATGGACCCATGTTAACAAAATTTATAACATATATTTAAAATAGCTAGAAAATTAACTGTATCAAATTTCAATAGAATTGGTTCAAATCTAAAAGTGTTATAAGCTGTAAATCATATTCCGGGAAGGGGCCTTATATGGGAGCTATATCAAAATATGGACCCATGTTAACAAAATTTATAACACATATTTATGTTAATAAAATTTATAATATATTTATTTAAAATAGCTAGAAAATTAACTGTATCAAATTTCAATAGAATTGATTCAAATTTAAAAGTGTTATAAGCTGTAAATCATATTCCGGGAAGGGGTCTTATATGGGTGCTATATCAAAATATGGACCCACGTTAATAAAATTTATAATATATTTATTTAAAATAGCTAGAAAATTAACTGTGTAAAATTTCTATAGAATTGGTTCAAATCTAAAAGTGTTATAAGCTGTAAATCATATTCCGGGAAGGGGCCTTATATGGGAGCTATATCAAAATATGGACCCATGTTAATAAAGTTTATAACATATATCTAAAATAGCTAGAAAATTAGTTGTGCCAAATTTCAATAGAATTGGTTCAATTTTAAGAGTTTTATAAGCTATAAATCATATTCCGGGAAGGGGTCTTATATGAGGCTATATCAAAATATGGACCCATGTTAATAAAGTTTATAACATATATTTAAAATAGCTAGAAAATCAATTATGCTAAATTTCAAAAGAATTGGTTCAAATTTAAGAGTTTTATATGCTATAAATCATATTCCAGGAAAGGGCCTTATATGGGAGCTATATCAAAACATGGACCCATGTTAACAAAATTTATAACGTATATTTAAAATAGCTAGAAAATTAACTGTGTCAAATTTCAATAGAATTGGTTCCAATTTAAGAGTTTTATGAACTATAAATCATATTCCGGGAAGGGGACTTATACGGGAGCTGTATCAAAATATGGACCAATGTTAATAAAATTTATAACGTATATTAAGAATGGTTAAAAAATTAGTTGTGACAAATTTCAGTAAATTATCTTAAGAATTGCGGCCCATATGGCACAAAGAGTTTAGGGTGTATCAAAATTTTGCATATTATAGCCTATAACTTTTTTCCGGTTAATCAGATTTTGATAATTTTTTGCACGATGATGAAGCACGTGCAGTTGTATGCTAAAATTAATTTTTTGTTTAAGTCCAATTGCATTTTTAGAAGAAATTATAAGAGTTCATTTTCGAAATTTTGAGGTTGTTTCAGATATCGGTCTATAACTTCCTTGCTTATAAACCGATATAGCTAGTTTTAAATAGCAAACTGCTTAGGAAAATAACAGACAATGTGGCCAAGAAATATATATCCTTATTGCCCTTTGAGGCTTAACTTTTGTTAGACACTATATGTTCTATTTATATTCCTGCTACTACTATACATAGTCTTTTTTTTTTGAGATGCTACTATATGAATGACTAGAATTTTTAATTAAAAACAGTAGTTGTTCATATGAAGAGAAGTTACAATTTTTTATTGCTGTTTTTTTTGGTCCAAAAATCAAATAAAAAACGACATGAAACTAAATATTTTTTAAGGGAAAAAATGCTTATATTTGATTTATATTTGTTGAACTTTTTACTAAATAGAAAATTAAAAGTTGTTTTATGGGAGTGTGTTAAACTGATTGAAAGAAAGTATCCTGGAATTGAAAATTTTAAATTAAGCACGTAGAGAGGAGTTTAAATTTTGATATACACCTCTAATAAGGAGTATATTTTGAAAGAGTTTAAAATAAGACATTAAATGTTTTTATATACCAAACAATATTAAATTATAAGCATAAAGACATTATGATATAATAGCAAATTAAAATTTATAGCAAAAATATTTTTTAATCTTTATAATCGAATTTTATTCCGAACATAAGAAGTCTACTTCTTTCATTTTGAAAGCATCACTTTCTAAGCCGATTTTCTATTCTCGCAAATATTTCAAATAAATTTTAGGATCTACATTCTGCTTACGTGGTGCTGAATTTTGGAGGGTTAATGACTTTTATTTATTTTGAAAAATATCTTTATGGAAATTCTGTGTATATATAATGCTTGTGATCAAAGTTCAATTCACTGTTTTGAAATTATCTAATTGTCTTCGTATAGGAGCTTAAACCCATTCTTCGATAGGGGCCTAATATGGATGCTTTAAAAAACATGGACCGATATATTTATAATTAATAATAAATTTAAGTCAGATACAAAAATAATTGTTCAAAATTTCAATAGAATCGGTCTATACGTAAGAGTTTTATAGCACAAAACCATATTCCCGGAAATGGCCTAATATGGGAGATAGGTCAAATTATGGCACCACAATCTAGTTTTTTTATTTATTAATTTTAATCACAATAAATATGTGCGGCAAATTTCAGAAAATTATTTTTAAAGTTGCGACCTACATAAATGACACAATAATTTAGGGGTGTATCAAAATTTTACATATTTTAACCTATAAATGATTGGATTTTATAATTTTTTTTTTTTTTTGCGATGATGAAATGCAGTATGTTGTGGTTAAATTCAATCTTAATAGCTAAATTGAGCTGTAAATTGATTTGATGCAAGAATAAATATACCTTATGTAAATATAGAACGATCGAAATATGCGCCTATCGAAGCAGCTATATGCATGATGTATGCAAGACTTGCATGATGTATGAATGACATAAACGATTCAGTCATTTAATCTTTTTCAAAATAAGAGTAGTTTTTCTGACAAAAAATCTAAATTAAAATATCATAATTTTTATACCTCCTATCATTTTTTCTTCCTTTACATGTGTCCCAAAATTCCTATTAAAAATATATGAGGCCTTTATAGCATTACAGAACTTTGTAAATCCCACTGTTAACATTGCTTTCTGAGTGCGTGATCGATTCATTACAATTTACCATGTCTCATTCTATAAGAGCCTGTACCGTACTCATTTAAAATTCGGTAGAGGATATAAAAACGTCACTACCACCAATAAGTATAAAGATCGACTCATATCATAAGTGTATTTAATTTGTCCCAAAGTGTTTCATATCAAAAATAAGTAAGAATATACAGATCAGATACGACCGACTATATAATAGCATACAACAATGTGCAGTCATGAAAAATTATGGACTGACCCTCAAAAAATACGAGAACTATAAAAAATTACTAACCGATTATCTAAAATTTTGTTACGAATGGCCCTCGTACAATATGTTTTTCTTATTTAAGCTTAAATGCGCAATATATTATCAGTTATATTATGATATGAACATTAATGTTAAATTATGGGTTTATATTGGTGTATAAAATTATTATGGACCGACAGTAGCAGAATTTCCCACACCCATTTTTGGTTATGTTTATCTCAATTTGACCAATTAATATTAAAATATCCATACATATGTGAGATTTATGGGTAGTTACATGGGACTTATAATAAATAATGAACCGATCCTCGTATAATTTTCGGTCTTATGGTGTATCGTTTTAGAATACCATAAGACCTACTTTTACAAAAATTGGTTGAAATCGTTTTATATTTTGACATTTTATCTGCAAAAAAATTCCATTAGGTTTGTACATTTGTATTAGAAATATATGAAATAATGGACCGATCATAACCAATTTCAATAGATATCATTCTTGGGCCAAAATAGTACTGCATGAATTGATTACATGTCGAAAGGTATACTTAGAAGTTGTGGTAGCACCGTTCTACTTACTTTACATTTTTGAGGATAAATATCTCTAAAACTATAAGAGATAACAGAATTTACTCTTTTTATTACAACTTTAAAATCAGTTCAGTTATAAGGAATATGGGTAATTTTTAATATTTTATGAACTGAAATGTCCAAATTGTCCTTTGTTAACACTGAAATCGGACTAGCCCTTCCTATCGAAATTTTATTCGAGTTTAGGCTCATTAAACTCATAGGAAAAATATTCCAATCATAATATTTTTATTTTCCAAAATATATTTTCCATATTTCATTAACTTTTATATCCTCATTAAAATAAGTAATTATCGTCATTTCTTTATAAAACAAACCAATTAAAGACCATTAAATTTGCAATAAAAATAATTTTATTCTTCAATCAAGTCCAATAAATAATTTCAAATCTATAAGAAGAAGAAATTGGAATAATTTGACATTAAAATAACTTAAAACATTAAAAACTTTAACAAAACAATTTTATTTTATTTTATTTTTAATAAAATTTACTTTTCATTACAAAATTTTGTATTCCCCTTGAAATCTGTATCCTTAAAATAACATACATTTACAGGATGACAGTTTTGGTACAGAAAAAATATTTTAAACTGTCACATCTTGACAATTAAATTGTCTGTGATTTTTACTGTTACTTTTTTGTTTTCTTTATCAAAACGTTAAAGAAGAAAAGAAATCTAAACTTTCTTAAGATTTCATTCTGGAAAATGTTTTGAAAACTTTCTGCTGCCTACGAAAAGGAGGAAGGAGATGAAAAGGAAGAAG
Organism: Cochliomyia hominivorax; assembly: GCA_004302925.2. Taxonomy (NCBI): domain Eukaryota; kingdom Metazoa; phylum Arthropoda; class Insecta; order Diptera; family Calliphoridae; genus Cochliomyia; species Cochliomyia hominivorax. The sequence continues at coordinate 49,558,923 of PYHX02000158.1, forward strand.
GAGATAATATTTAAATTATTTTACAATACTCTAGAGTATTTAAAATAGATACAGACAGTTTCAACTGAATATTAAAATACCGAAGAAGAAAAAGAACAAAAAAAACGAAGATTTTAATTGTCCACTGTGATTTTATGGCTTTTAATTTAAAACGTATTTTACGCAAAATGTAAAATTACAATGACAATATGTAAATTTCAATACCATTATAATATTACAATATTATAATGTTTAATACCCTCCACCACCACAAATAGTGATGGGGGTATAATAACTTAGTCATTCTATATGTAACGCTAAGAAGGAATCATCTAAGATCTCGTAAACTATATATATATATATATTCTTGCAACAAATCAAAAACTGAGTCGATTGAGCTATTTGTTGGAAACATTCTCACGCCTACAATAATTCCGAATTTTATGAAATTCGTGTTGTTGTCTTAAGTACCTTCTTATTGACAAAAAATTTATAGACCGTTATATGAGACACATTCCGAAAAAAGACTTTTCTAATTTTTTTCAACAAAAGGTGACTGGATTTAGGCAAAAATTTACTTTCAACGTACCTGAAACATTATAGTTATGGGTTAATATTTGCAAAATTTTGATACATCCCAAAATGTGAGTGTGATATTTTTTCTTAAATTTGCGCACAAACTTATTCTGACACAATAATTAATCCAAAAAAACAGATCCATTCCCTGAATATGGTTTATTGCTTATAGATCTCTAAAATGCAAACCAACTCTATTGAAATTTATAACAATTAATTTCGTAACCGTCTTGAATATATTTTATTAATTTTGTTAACATCGGTCACACTTTGCTATAGCTCCCATAAAAAGCAAATTGTATTGAAATTCACCACAACTAATTCTCTAGTTTTCTTGAATATAATTTATTAATTTGACCAATATTGATCCATATCTTGCTATTGCTTTCCAGAAAAATGGTTTGAGCTTATAAAACACTTAAATTCAGACAAATTCCATTGAAGTTCCACATAATGTTTTTCTAATTATCTTTAATATATATTTTCCGTATAAGTTTCCTTCCCAGAAAATAGTTTTGAACTTACAAATCCAGTTCATAAAGACCATTTCTATAAAAATTCGGCACATTTGTGCGTATTTTTCTAAACCTCCTATATAATGTCCATTCCCGGAAAACGGTTTTGAGCTTATAAAGCTCTTATATGTTTTAGGACCATTTTTTTTTCAAATTCGTCCCAATTATTTTAAAATCTTGAAAATGATGTACCTTTTTGTCGTATATTGGTCCATGTTTTGCTATAGCTGCCATATAAATCTAGTTCCCAAAAAAATTTTTTTCCTAAGCATTGAAACATTTCTATTGAAAATCGGTCAAGTTATTGTTATTTAAAGCTTAAATATATGTTACAAATAAAACGAATATCGACCATATTTAGCTATATTTATCATTTCAGGACCTTTCCCAGAAAAGGAATTTCATATTTAATCACATATCACAGTGTTTTATAAGCTCCAACCAGGAAAACTGTTTTAAGCTTATAAAACACTTAAATAAAACCAATTTCATTGGAGTTCGGCACAATGACTTCCTTTAAGACACTTAGAAAACATAATGAAATTGAACAATCTCGGAATAGTGTTAAATCCTTAGTATACGTATCTAATGTCTTGTGTGTTATTTAGGATAAACTTCCTTTTAACATTAATATTTTGAATAAAATCGGTCAGTTAAGTTTTTGCTTAACGAATATCATCAGCTTAAACATCTTCAACTATTGCATAATATTAGTGGCGTAGGGTGTTTAAGATTCAGCACAACCGAATATACCATTCCTACTTGTTGTAGTCGTAGTCGTAGATGTTGTAATTGTATTGTGTTATTTTAAATTAAGTTTAATTCACATTTATGTCTTTAACAAGAATGACAACATGAATGATTTTTAAGCTTTATGCGTTTGTGTCCTTTTATTTTCTTCCTTTTTTGCTCTGACAATCAAATCACTCGTTAAGCATCGTTGAGTCGAGCATCAACTTTGAATAAATAAACCAGTCGAAATAATATTTCGAACAGGACATTTTTGTTTCTCTTTGTTGAATTTTAATGTGAATTTATAGAACATTAAATTTATAATCGAGGTTTTCTTAAATTAACTTTTGAATTGTTTTTATTTGGCCAACTAATGTTTCCATTTTATCTGCTCTATAAATTTTGCCATTTAATATTTGTTTAAACTTTCATTGAATTACTTAGCGAAACTGTCTTTAATACACATATTTATTTATTTTTTTATATACAAAAAAGTAAAAGAGAGGAAAAAAGTGAAGAAGAGTTATTTAAATGTTATCCCTTAAAAATAACATTGAAAATAAACATAGACGTTATTTCAGCTGAATGACATATTTTTGTTTCACATGTGATGATCGGGTGACCAGGTTTAATATATTGCATTCCTAAATTGTATAACACAATTCTGTTGACGGTATCTACAAAAGAAATAAATTATTCAAAAAAATTTCGGTTGTGCCGAATCTTTAGTACTCTTCACTGCATATGTGTGGTAATAATCACATTAAAATACACATTGATACACTTATATAGTCATAAGCGTAATAACCCACACTTACACACATACACCACCATCGATGTTTGAGGTATTTTGTGTTTGTACGAAGCTTGAAACTGACAAAAAACTACGTATCTACCACCCCTTTTAAGTATACCGTATGACACAGTATCACTTTTTGAGTCAACTTAATGATGTCCTTCCGTCTGGCTGTCCATAAAAAAAGATACTTTGATGAAACTTCACTATTTTAGCTCAGAAACGATGCCTACTGAAATTAGTAATGATGATTCCATTATTTCCCCAAGCCCCCATATAAAAGTTTTTTATTGGAATGGGGGTTTAAGATCATAAAAGTCCTAAATAAAAAGCGATTAAAAAAATTATAAAAATAAAGCCAAATTTCCGAAATGTTGTACCAAATTATACGAAAATCGTTCCTTTATTTCTCATAGGTTCCATACAAATCCCTTCCAAATATCACTTAGAAGGGCTTAATTCTCACATTTACATGCGTTTTTATAACATTTTACGAGGGACGGTCATTTCTCTATCCCACATAAATATTAGTATCATAAAAATATACTGCATGAATTTCAAGGATCGTTCAGTAATTTTTGGTAGTTATAACCAACAATGTTATGTAGGATATTAACTAGTCGGACTTGACCAACTTTAACTTCTTACTTGTTTCTAATAATTCGACTATGATTCACACAGACAGTTGGAGCCCAATCCCTATTTGAATTATCATTAATTCATTCACCCACTTTCCTCTACTGGTGATTTAGCGATATCAGGTTCAAGAAAAATGGGATAAAATTTGAAATATGCTTAAGGATTCACTACTCCTGAACTGAGAATGGTACCCTACTCCCCCCAAAAAGAATCTGATATAAAAGAGCTTATTCTGCAGATGTCGAAAAGCTCTTGATTGAAAATTAAGAGCTCGAAAGGGTGGCAACTCTACAGCTCACCTCAGCTCAAGTCTAATCTTAAATAATGCCAAAAATGCCATAGTCAGCTTACAAAATATAAAGTCACGGTTTTTTGACGACTCATTCTTTAATTTTAGCAAATAGCTTCGTATTCATATGGGATATATTTGTGCAAATTATTTTTCGGGAACATTCTTATGTGAGAGGTACCGAAATTAACGAATCGTCCAAAATAATATAATGTTTATAAAATTGTTAAGGGTAGAATGTAAATAATATAACCTAAAAACATATATCCATCCAAACCAAGTACGTAGATTCTTGCATTAAATTAAATCTGAGGCGATTTTGGAATAGTTTTCGAATTCATTGAATTCGTCAGAGTTGGTCAGATTGTTTGTTAATTAGCAGTTTTCATTTGGCCCAATAGCAAAAGGTTTATTGACCGATATCTGTGTCAATCTCAAAACTCCGCCGATAACATTTTCTAAATTTTTAACAAAATGTGATTTTAACCATAATATGTAAAAAAACTATCGAAGTCCGTTTTCTGCTCCTCATTACATTATATCATTTGTAAAACAAATACAAATTTAAACAAGTTGGAATGCAATATCCGGCTGTTCCGATTTCGAAAGAACTTGAATTTGAAATGAAAATAATGAAAATAATGATACCAAAATTCAACAAAATTGGTGTATATAGCAGAATATAGTCCGATATTTGTTAAATTAGAAACATTTATTTTTGACATTAAAACTTACTAATAGATTGCTATAGCTTTTTTTAAATAGGAAACAGATTAGGACAAAAACAAATAATGTGACAGATATGTCGTCTCAGATTTATATGGTTCCTTTTTGGCCTTAAACACGGAAGGACAAAGTTGTTATATCTTCATCACCACTAGTGGAATGTATAAAAGTTATTCTATCTATTAATAACTTTATAAAATATTTATGGTCACCTTTGTATCTACCTCTATTAGCATTTTTACCCAACACTAAAAAAAAATTTAAGCAACACAGAGAGAAAATTAAAATATATTTTTATTCATGACAATTACAGGTCATGAAAAAAAATTTATATTTTAACTTTTTCAAAGTATTTTTTTATATCGACAATTAAATATAGAGCTCTAAAGGATAAATGAGGATATACTTTTCTCAGTAGACTAATAAATGTAATTAATTCACCACTATTTCTTTCTGTACACTCACCACACATGTAGTTTTTCAAATGTCCCCCTCAATTACACTTTTATCTTCAATTACCGCTTATTCACTACAAGTAGATATATATTTTGAACTAAAGAATAGAAAAATATTATTTGATGTAATATTGACTTTAATATTATTAACATTCTACAAGTCTTATAAACTCTATTTCTTTACCACACAAAACTTATAATATTTAGTTACAAAATCCCCTTTTCAGGGGATTTTGTAAATGTTTCGTATAGAAACATTTGCATGTATGTATGCAGCAAATAAACACTTCCTTAGTTTTTGTAATGTTTTCACAAACAACAACAAAAAAGGATTAAAAACTTGTTTCATTTCTATTTCCTATTTCCACGACTAGACATCTCTGTACATACACATATCCTGAAGGAAAAAGAGGAAAAAGAATAATAAAAGATTTGAATAACAAATTAGCGTAGAAAATGATGTAGAACATCAAAAGCTAAAATGTATTTGAGGAAGAGTTTAAATAATAATGAATTTCATTTTTGAATTTTCCATTGAATTGAAAAATTTAAATGTCTTTGCTTTTGGCAAACATAAATAAAAGCAAGTAAAAATGTTCTAATCGGTCAAGCCCGACTATGTAATACCCTACACCACATTTTTGGTCGTATAAGACTGCTACGAAAATTTTGTGTACGATGCTCATGTTGTAATTTGCTTTTCTTTTTTATGCTCATATGTGCAATAGATTATAATGATTCTAACATTTATGTAAAATTTATGCGTTTTAAAAGAATTTTTTCTGTAGAGTTACATGAGTGTTAGAAAAAATTATGGACCGACCCTTGCATAATTTCGCATAATTGCCTTGGCATATATTTATTTTAAATTGACTAAATATATTTACAATACCCACTTATTCAGGATAATATTTGGAAGGATGATTTTATGAGACCTATGAGAAATAATGGACCGATCCTCGTATAATATGGCGCTTCACTTATTTTTGCCAAAGTTTGTTCATAAATTGTTTTATTTAGGAATTTTATAAACTAAAAACCCCATTCTGGGGTTACATTTGTAAATGGCCTATATAAGACAATGGACCGATCATAACCAGCTTCAACAGATATCGTCTTTGGTGCAAAATAATAGTACATGCCACATTTCATTCATTCATTTACTTGGACACCAAGCCGAGTAGATAGACGGACATGCTTAATTCGATTTAAGAAGTGATTCTTAGTCGAATAGAATACATAAAAGTGGTGGTAGGACTATTTTTTCTCCGTCTTACAAACATCTGCACAATCGCTCAATAACCCCACTACCTATAGTGGTGTAGGGTATATTAAGTAAAAGCTATATTCGGTCAAGTCTGGTTATCAATGGCAGCTATCAGAAATTAATGATCAATATATTTTCTTATTTGTGCATAAGAGTGCAATACATATATTACATATATACTGTACTAATGTATATGTAGGATTCGTGCACTTATAAAGGATTTTTTCTGGAGGGATAATGCGAGTGCTTAAGGAATTCTTATCACAATACCAACGTTAATATATATCACTTTAGAGTGATATTTTTAAGGGAACTTATATGAAACCTATGATATGTAATGAACCTGTCTTTGTATAATTTGGCATTTAATCTAAGAATATAATTAAACTTATTAAAGGTAAATTTCTTTAAAATCGCTTAATATTCCGGACTTTTCTGACGTTAAAAAACCCATTCCGGGAGGAATATTTGTATAGGGACTAGATGAAATAATAGACCTTAATATCACAAATTTCAATAGGCATCATTCTTGAGCCAAAATAATACCACAGACCAATTTTCAGCGAGATATCTCTAAAATTGCGAACGTTTTTCTTCACAAGATTTACATGGATAGCCAGCCATCCAGATGGACGGACATCTATATATCGACTCAGAAAGTGATTCTGAGTCGAACGCTATACTTACAAATGGTGGAAGCAATATTTTTTCTTTGCGTTACAAACTTAAGCATAAACGCATTAAAATCCAACCACCTATGGTGGTGTAGGGTATAAACAAAAAATAATGTTAAATAAATATTTGCAATTGAGGAAATTTCTTTTTCGGATTTTAAATATAAATTTTTATTCTTTTTTTGTAGGTCACAAATGTGTCAAAGTAAAAATGTTTATTTGTTGTTTGGAAAAGTTAAGAAGTTGTTTTTGTTTTTTTTTAGCTTTTTAGTATAATTTATTTAAAGAATGAATTATGAAATTTGAGAATAAATAATTTAAGCTGATTTAAAAATGTATAATAACCATCTGGTGAATTCTGAATTTCATTTTATTTCTAAAGCTCATTAAAACTAGAAAATATGCATAGATTCCTTATAATTTTCCTCCCTTGTTAACACAATAATTAACCAAATTATTTAATTATAAATAGAAGGGTATAAATAAGTTTGTCATTCCATTTGCAATTTCACCTGAGTATATATTCTGGATGGGTATGAGAAGAGAAATTTATGGAGTCATGTCCATCCGTCGTAGAGTCTTAACGTAAGATAAATTTACACTGACTCCTTGTTAGTAAAAAAATCCAACATACACACAGATGAAGAGTGCCATCTCCTTCTTGATGCATTCTTTTTAAGGTGGGAAGTATGCAGCCTATAAAAAAATAATGTACCAATTCTCGTATAATTTGGCAGATTCCTTTAGAATATCATAAGGTTTTTTGTATTAAATTTCGCTAAAATCGTTAAAATTCCGGGAAGAAGATTTATAAAGGATATAGATAAAATAATGGACCCACCATCAGTTATTTTTATAGGCATCGTCATTGGTTCACAAAAAAATGACAAAAATTGAATTAGAAGTATCACTACTACGTATGCGTTATGCGTTCTAAAGTAATGACCAACTAATAAGGTGTATTTTCGGGTATATTTATTTGTGATCATCCAGATATTTGCAAATATGTCAGGCTCCACAATTTGCGCGCAGTTATATGTTGGCCATAAGGATGGAATGAAATAGTTTATTAAACTTTAATTCATAATTCAGTGAAGGGAACTATGGTAAAATTTGTACCGATGTTCCTTTAATTATTTATATATATTTCAGATGCCTGAAAAATGGTTACTCCTAATTCGATAAAAGTTTTCTATGTTTAAGAATTTTATGAGCTAAAATCGTATTCCGTAAATGGATCTTATGTGAGATATAGAACAAATAATGTTTTTCTTATAATATAGTTTTACGATTCGTTTCTATAAAAATATATGTATGTCACATAATTCCAATTATTTTGAAAATTGCGTTATGGTTCGTATCCTTAAATTTTATCCTCTCATCTTCTTTGTCACTAAGTTGTCTATGCTTTTATATTTAGATGAATCGATGAATTTCAATAATAATCACAGATTACCATTTCGGATGCCAGCGAATTTTGGAAAGAAATAAGATCCAAATATTTTAAATATTCTATAAGACAAGGCGTTGCATCCAAAGATAAAGAAAATGACCTAGAGAACCTCCCAGTAATCAGTTGATCCCTCCTCATCCCATGAATAGAATCCTTTATAAACGTATTTGTTCTAGAAATGCATAATTTATAAATACAAATATGCTTCTCACCATCTACAAAACCACACTATTCTTGATTTTTTGATCCTCTGAAAGACGAATCTGCTCCTTTCTTTGTCAGTTCATCCGCTTTTACTTTTTCATAAAATATTCTTATGTCCAGACATCCAGAAAAGACTGATGTTATGCTATGCAAGTAGCACTTTGTGATAGCTACTGACCACTGTAGACTTTATATAACTAGTAATTACAGGCTTTATAGCAGCCTGACTATCAATGAAGAAACTAATATCACCGATGTTTATTTGTAGCATTGAAATCTCTCTTTTCAAAAAAAAAAACTTCAGCCTGGTATATACAACACTTTGTTCTCAGTCGATAACATGATTCTATTTTAAGCTCATCATAAAAAATTTCACAAACAGTTCCCACGAACGTCTTTGATCCATTCGACATGTATTTCCGAGTGTTACGCTTCCATCTAATCATTAAAGCTTGGAAGAGTAAAAATCTGTTGCACACTCATTTATGAAAAAAGCAATTATTTCCACACAAAAAAACAGCTCTGACTTGCAGAGATTTTGTCTCTCAATCTACAAAGAGTACTTTAAGGCAACTGTTGTGAATGTCCATAGTTTGGACATTTACAATAAGCTCCTATGCCGCTGTGTAACGCTATCCTATGAAGCCAATTTAATACCATAATATTAACCTTCTGTTCAACAATTGTTCACCATACGTGGCAACTGGTCTTACCACTGCCATATACAGTCAATGAAACAATATAGGCTTTAAACATCTTTTCTTGTTAAGAAGCTTCTGACAGGAATACAAGGTAGCGTACCATTATTCAATTCATTGCGATTTTTCTTCCAATTCAGTCTGCTGTCCAAGCGAATACGAAGGAATTTAGCCAAAACAGATAACCCAACATTAATTCCATTCCACCAGCTTAGAAAAGAAAAAAATGGTATTTCCCACTCGGTACGAATAGTGGCCACTTTTCAGTGCGAATTTAGATAACATGTTTAAGGAGGTATTATTTATATTAGATAAGGTATCAAGAAACTTATCATTAGCCAAAATTACGAATTCATCAGAATAAGCTACAATCTTAACAATTTTTACATAAAATAAAAATAGTGGCGATATCACACTCCCTTTAGATGTTCCTCTCGTTACAAGGAGTCCATCAAAAGTTTGCATATTTTAACTTATAATTTTTTCCGATGCATTTTTATGAGTTTAGGAGCAATGGTGATATATATTGCTGCACATTGAGGGTAAGTTAATTTAAATCCAATTACCTTTAATTGTACCGGCAAACAGAAGATTTCTGTAGGAAACATTTGAATGAATAAAGTAAAGCAATAATAATATGCTTTCATACAATATTAATTCAAATACTCACCACTTGTAAATTCTCCCCATTTTTAAAAATACATTAAATAAATCAAAAATATTGAATGGACCATTAATATGATTTATATTAATTTAATACAAGTACATTTACAAAAATAACAAAAGAATTAACTTTTCATAACGTAAATGATACCCTAAATGCTAGAAATTGATAATTTATCCCCCTGAAATAAAAGAAATTAAAATGAAACGAAAAAAAATAAAATCAAAAATTGAATCATCATCGTCATCATTAAATCAACCACCATTTAAATAAAATTGAAATCTTTAAAAAATAACGTTAAATAGAAGCAACAACAAACTATTACCAGAATATTAAGTTAAATCCTTAACAAAAGCAACAAACTAAATGGAACAATAATAATAAGGACATCATCACCATTTTTATGGAAATGATATAACAAGTAATACAAAAGGGAAACTAAAAGGACATAATAATATTTAAAATACAGTGGAAGAAAATGAAATAATTTCGATTTTAAAGGAGTGAGATCGAAAAAATTCTTAAAACACGTTTTCCATTAAAATCTTTAACTTAAATATTTTTGGATTTGTTTTTTTATTGTTTTTTTATGTCAATCGAATGAATATATCGTTAACCCATCATTCAAAGGTCTGCCTTCAAACTGTTTCCAATATTATTAAACAGTATCGGGAGAACTTGTTCATTGATAGAAAACCTAGTTCAAGTAGAAGAAATTAAATACACGATGTTTCTAAAGCGAAAAACAAACTTAAAGACATTTTCAAAAGTGTTCCCAATACAATCGGTAGGAAATTAGCAGGGTTAGTACAGTGCTGGGACTATTTGGTTATAAGATTCATGATTAAAACATAAAAGTCTCAAAAAGTTTCTATCAGAAACCTTTTAAGCCTTGCAAAAAATTAAGAGGCCAAAAACAAAGCACGGATATTGAAGTCAAGTTTTCTAAAGAAATTTTCTTACTGCATTATGGATGTTGAAACGTATATTCTGGTAGATTTTTCGCAAACTTCCTGGTCAAAAGTTTTATGTTGTACATGCTCGAGGGAATGTGAAAAAAGTTTAGGACCCAAATGCAGTCAAAATTTCTAAAAATGTCTTTGGTATGGCAAGCAATATGCAGTTGGGTTAAAAGAAGACAGTCATTTGACCGTTTCCATTCATAGGATTTCAAAATATGTCCACTTATTTTGGCCTGAATTGGCAAACTGTAACTATATATATAAACAAGCCCATGAGTAGGACATATACAATAAAATGATATTTCTCTAGCCTACAAATTATCTGGAGCTAGGGAAGAGGAGAGATATTGGGCTCGTGTTGTGGTTGCGTTTTTAATATAAATGTATGTTAACAATTTTTCGATCTCACTACTTAGAATTTCGTACAGATAATTATCACAAATATCAAGCAAACTATATTCTTCCTTTAAATTTTTTTAACCCACTGTAAATCCAAATTTAACGACCAAGTTTTCTCAACAAAAAAGCATCAAAGCGTATGAAAACATTAAAGTCAAGGACAATATTAATGCTGATTTCTTTTAATGTACAGAAAGTACTTTTTTTAATTCTAAACACAATAGCGCTTAAATTAACTAAAATCATTACAAAGGACATCCTTTTTACAAACACGCACATACAAAACACACCAACAGACATAAAGTTTTTTATCATATACACATACACAGGCACACTATTAAATACAGTTGACATCTGGCTGTGTAGAGATGTACAAAAGGAAGTGTCCCTTTTCTTTACTGTTTTGATTCGGTCGTCAGTCTATTGTTTAGGGTTTCGTACGGCTTGGCATTTGATGTCATTTTTGGAAGTATTGTTGGAAATTGTATAAAAAGGATAAAGTTTAACGTGTCTAAAGTAATTTAACAAATTACAGTTAATTTGATTGAAAACTAAGTTTATATTTTGCTTGTCTGGCGTTTTTTTTTTTTTTGAAGAAAAAAAGGGATAATGGGAAATTCTTATATGATTTAAATCTTATAAAGAAAGGAAAAAGTGATAAAATGTTAATAAAATTTAAAAAATTATAAAAGAGAGACCAAAAAAGAGAAAACTTTAATAAGAAGAAGAAGACTTTAATAATTTTCAAGTTATTAGAAAGGATTTTTGAGAAATTAATTATAAATGCTTACAAAATTCGAATAATTTTTAAAATTATTTAAATTTTATAGAATACAATACTTTTAATCAGTCTCTTCTAAACACAAGCTTTGAAGCTTAATACTTTTTTGAAATATCATACTAAAGAAGCAATGGTAATTCACCCGATCAGTTTGTATCTTTCTATATCCTCCACCACCATGTGTAACGCTGAGGAGTAATGATCTAATACCCTAATAATTATATATATTCTTGCATCATATCTGAAGCAAGAATATATATATAGCCTGGAATAATAGTCCGAACTCAATGAGTATTTATCGTCATAAGCAGTTTTCTATTTAAAACATTAACAAAAAGTTATAGACCAATATCTGTGACAACCTCAAAATTCCTAAATGGGGTCATTATTTGACCTAGCCCCCATATATAAACCTTATTCCCCCTCCTGGAATATGGTCTGTAGCTTCTAAAACTTATAAATATGCAAAAATTCTATTAAAATGTTTGGATAATTCATTCTATAGCTGTCCTGAATTTATATTAAGACCAATATCAGTCTATATTTTGCAATAGCTCCCATATAAGACCCCCTCCCGGAAAACTATTTTTAGTTTATAAAACCCTTAAATATGTCCTAATTCTATTGAAATTCGACACAGTTATTTTGCTAACCATCTCTAATAATTTGGCCAATCTCGGTCCATATTTTGCAATAGCTCTCATATGAGATACCTTCCACGAAAAGGGTTTTGAGCTTACTAATTGTGTAAATTTAGATAAATTCTTTTGAAATTCGGCTAAATTTATTTCCTAACTGTTCAGAATATATATTACTAAATAAATTTATTTTTCTTAAAGGACCTTATGTGGGACCCATTAGACATTGTGAACTGCTCAAAATATAATTTGGATTTCAAATATAATTTACATTCTTGTTGAATTTCACAACGAAAAAGTTTGTAAGACAACTATGAATGTAAAGGACATTATAATGATCCTATTGAAAATTAGGAATCAGCTAAGACATCATAATCTATATATATTCCTGCATCAAATTGAAATATGAATTGACTTAACTATGTCCGTCCGTATAACTGTCTGTCCGTTAGAAATATTCTCAAGCCTACAATACAATAATTGAAAATAGACCATGTTATTTGTTGTTGTCATAAGCAGTTTCCTATAAACCAGCTATTTCAGTTCTATCGAAAAAGGCCTTTTCTAAACTTTTCTCTAACTTCCATATAAGACTGTTTGAAATCTTTTGAACATATAATATTATTTTGACCAAATTGGTTGTAAGTTTTGCTACGGCACCCTTATAAGGCCTTTTCGGAAAATGGTTTTTAGTCTAAGTCAAAAATATAAACCGATTCAATTGAAATTCGTAACTCTCTTGAATTTATGTTATACATTTTACCAATATGGGTTATGTAGACCAATTTTAGTGAAATTCAGCATAATAATTTTTCCAGTTGTCGTAATAATTATATAATATTAATTAGACCAACATCGGCCTATCTATTCACGTAGCTCCCATATAAGGCATCTATCTGGAAAATTGTTCTAAGCTTATGAAACTCATATATAAAAATGCTTTATTGAAAATCGTCATTATTAGATTTCTTACAATCTTAAAAACATATATTTAATTTCATGAATATTAGTCCATATTTGACTGTAGTTTACATTTAAGAGTTCTTTAACTCATAAGACTATAAAATTTTAACTAATTTTATTGAAACTATCTATCGTCAATATTAAAATGTTTTAGGCCATATTCTAGGCTTTTAGGCTTCAAATGCTCTTAAATATGGGCTAATTACATTTAGTTTCAGCTCAAGGATAATTAAGTGGTATTCAACATGTTCTCTTTCAGTTAATTTACGTGGATGTCCGCTACGCCTTGCATTTTGAAGATTAGTTTCGCCTTATACGAAGTGTAAAAGTCGATACAAAATTAGCATCCATACAGTTTGCACCAGCTATAAAAGAATGATTATAGTAAGGAAGTATACACTAAGTTCTTCGTAATTTTTCAGGTTTGAAATAGTTTCTTTTAATTTATTATTATTATTATTATTATTATTATTATTATTATTATTATTTTAATTTTGCAATATTTAAAAATTTATTTTATATGACATATTTTGCAATACCATTTAAAACACATGCCAAAAGCCTATTGTAGAATATTATCTATATAAAGCTACTATATGTATGCTAATACATACAATAATTGAAATTAAAAAAAAATCAAATAAACAAAAATAAAATAAGATTTTCTCTTTTTTAATAACAATAAAACAGCAAACGTCTTAAGAAAATTCTATTACATTTATCACCTGTTATAACAAAGTAATAACAACAATAAGAAACAGATAGTGACTGTGTGACATCAACCTAAATACAAGATAAATCATAAAGTTAAGGAAAATAATAGAGAAATTAATACATAACGAATTTTTTATACTCTACATATGATCAATTTAAAGAATTTCATTTCATGAATAAAATACATCATACACTATGCACTACTGATAGTGCATAGTGAATGATGTATTTTATTGTCTGGTAAATCTTTGTGAGCGTACCATTCGTATATCAGAATTCTTTCAGAATTTCATAAAATATATTTCTGCAAAAAAACGTCTCCTGAAAAAATCTATCTTTTTACTTATGACTATTTTGCAGCAAATGAGCGATATGGCTTTAAACAAATTTTGTAGACCGCATATTGTAACTACTTAGATGAAAAATAATGTATTTGTACTTAAAGGTGAAAAATTATTTCTCACTTTTAAAGCAAAATTATTAAGCGTAAAAGAGCTTAACAGACAATTTTTTTAAAATGACGGCAGATTTGAATTAAGGTGTATTTTTTATTATAAGTTATATTTATATGTACATTTATACCTCCTAACTAACGATCAACATGTATTTGGTACGTATTGGGTTGATTTGTATCAATAATAAATGTACTTTGGGGGGTGATCATCTGCAAAGATTAAAACATGTATTATTTTCCGGTAGATATTAAAGTGCCGAACTTTGTGCCAAAAAGGATGTTTTGCGAAATTTGTAAAGTGCAAAAAATATTGCGGCTACCACTTCTAAGTCCAAACTTATACTCAAATCTCTTTATACGCCGATTTAACGACCGTATAAGCCTTGTCAACAAAATTCAGATCATAATTTTATAATATCTTGATGAAATTTGGCCACCGTTATGATAACACATCGGACAATTGAAATTAGTGATAATTTATTCTTGTTCTCATAAAAATGCTCCTCCCGAAATGGGATCATAAAAGTAATAAATATGAATCGATCCCAACGAAGTTTGTCAAAAATAATATTCTTAAACGATATGACATATTTTACGAGAATCGGTCGACTTTAACTTAACTATTTGAGCTTATATCTTGTAACTCTATATCTTCGATGGCTAATCTCTTCACTTCTTCATTACCAACCACAACTTTGCCTCCGAGTATCTCAAAATTGCGTACCAATACTATTGTGGGGTATTCATTAATCGCTATTCATTACGTAGGAACAAACTTCAACCTCATGTTCTTATCTGCTACCGCTTTTGTTGCCGTTTGGCCCTAAGTGAAGACATTTATATTTATGCGTAGTTATATTATGAAATAAACTGTAGAGCAAATCAAACACACTTTAATAAAGAAACTATTTGGCTGAAAAAGAGAAGACATTTTTTCGATTAAAAAAATCGTATTTTTTACTATTCAAATAGAGAATTGATTATGTTTTAACTAGATAGAGATAATAGGCTCAATGTTTTTAATTTAGCCAATATTGGGCAATAATTTCGGATATATAATAAAAAGACAGAACCAAGATTCTGTACAATTTTGTTGGTTGAAAATTCAAATGAAAATAAATCGACAGGAGATAAATATGTAATTAAGATTTTCATGAAGTTCGATTAAAAAAATCATAATTTTTAAATATTCGATTTTGCCCCACAGTGCATTATATTAAAATTTTAACTAATCTTATTATTCAAATGTAAAAAAATATTCGAAATTTTAAGTTCTTCATAAATATCTGACATCAATGACATTTTAATTGTTTTTTCTTTAAAAATTGCGAATATTCAAGTTCGACTCAATTAATATCAAATACTTGTATAAAAAGCTTATTTCTGAGCTAAAATTTTTACCTTAAATAGGCTTCCTCTAGTAAAATATAGGTATTTTCTATCATTTCTACGATTCTTTTCATTTAACCAAAATAATGTATTTAAGACTTTTTACTCTTAAATCATAAATTCATATGAAAATATAAGAGAATTTTAAAGAAAAGTGACATTAAAGTGGGAAAACATGAAGCATGAAAAAAATATGTTTCTTATACTTCTTTAATGCACATCATAGGAAATAGCTACAGGAAACCGGAAAAAGCAACAACAACAGCAGTATTAAGAAAAAATATTTTTTAAGCCACACGTATACATGTGTACGCGTGTGTGTGTTTATAAACTCACTTATAAAACTCATTGCATATGTATGTGTATTATAAATGATGTATGATAAATAAACATGTGAATATGTCTTGGATAATAATAACGTGGATGTAAAAGTTCCTCCTCCATTTTAATTCCATTTCCTTGATAAATGCCTAAAGGGCAAAATGTTGGCTTTGTTTGTTTATTAGTTTGATTTACAATGGGATATTTGGGTGTCTATGGTAATTTTTAAAGTACAAATGTATGGAACAAACCAAGGCACCCAAAAGAAAATCATATTCCTAAAAATTGTATAAGAAGTTTTAATATTTCCTTAAGGTTGTTCTTTTCTGTTAAAAATAGATATTTTGAAAAAAAATCCCTGTTCATGCATAAGTTATAGGAGAACAGATAGAATTATGTTTATTGTAATAAACACAATGATTATTATAAAGTTAAATAGCAACCAAACCTTCATTCAGACAGGCCATAATTTTAAGGAAATTGTAATCTCTCAAAAGATATCTACAACGTCTGGGAAATTAATATGAATATTTAATGTTATTTAACAAAAATAATAATGATAATAAGTTTGTTTAATTTGTTTTTGTTAAAATTAAAGACTTTTAATAATATTTAAAACGTATGAGTTATATGTAATTAATTTATAAATAACTCATACGTGCCGAAGGGAATACAAAATGAACAAAGTATTTGTTTAATTGAGAAATTATATTAAATTTTAACACCCAAACAGACTTTAATGAGACAATAAAAAGGTTGTTATTGTTAAAGGCACTTTAGTTCATTATGACGCAGAATTTTATGGAAGGAATTTGTATACCAATTTTAACATTTTTTCTTTCTTGCAGTCAAAACTATATTTAACAACTAACAATGCTATTTTTGACTCTGTCGAACCTCCATCGTCTAAAAAACTGATTTTTCATTGATCAACACAAATCTGAAAAAAAACATCTTTAAAAACTAGAGTGAAATACGGTTACTTTTTCTTGAAAGTACCTACAAAATATCGGTATCGAGGCATACATTTTAGTGGCTGATTTTATTAACAACAAAAATCGGCTATACCGATTCTTCGATAACCTCCATCACAAATCGTTTAAGTAAATTTGTTATGCTTTGTACATACACACTCACACATACACTTACTAACATATATTTAATATAACAATTTTTCTTAAAAACAACCCAGAAACACTTAATGAGTCATTAAGTCAGTAATATATTTTTCTATAACTATTTTTGGAACTGAACCCATTTTGATAATTTTTGGAAGAATAATAAAGTACATAATAATCTAATTTTCAATTTCTAATTGACATTTTTAAGAAAACTCTTCGCTGGAACTGAGGGATTGCTTCATATATCGGTCTATATCTTTTGATATACTAAACCGATTTTACTGATTTTAAATTGGAAACTTCTCAGGATTATGGCAAATACTCAAGCCAAATTTCATTGAGCTTTGTCAATTATTGTCGATGTGAGCGTGCCAAACAGACGGATATAGCTAAAATTATAACCTCTTCACCACTAATGGTGGTGGAAAGTGGCTTAACTTTAAAAGTCTTATTAGCCTACGGATTTTTTTTGGGAAGCAAATTTTAATGGGAGCACTAGAAAACTATGGACTGATATCCTCTAAATTAATGATTAATATTTAAGACAGTTAAAAAAATAATCATGTAGAAATTGGTTCATGTAGAAAAATAATTATGCCGAATTTCAATAGGATTGGTCGATGTTTAATAATTTTATAAGCTCTAAACTTTTTTCCTAGAAGTGGCGTTATAAAGGAGATATAGTAAAATATAGACCGAGACTGGTATAATTAATATCATGCAGCTTCGTTCAAAATAATTTGCTAAGCTGAAATTTTTTGGCATCGCAATTAAAAGTAATGAAATTTAATAAAAAGTCTTAAGTATTTGGCATAACGATTAAGGAAAATTAGAGAATATTATTATATTTAGACCACAAATTATACTCGTTACATTGCCTTTTAGAAAGAACAAATTAAAACTCGTATTTCCAAACATAAAAAGCAAATTGCGGACAGACGGAAAGAAATCCATATTATTTAATGGACCTTGATCCTGACAATATGTTCCTGTCTTCTGAGTACAGAATTTCAATGACACTGTACAGCTTTACAACATGATTGTAAAGTTATGCTATGGAAATCCTTTTTATACTTTAGAGATGGGTTACTATATTAAGTTAAAAGGCCGTCAATCTTCAATGTAAGTTGTCTCAGATATCGGTCTATAACTTTTTTGCTAATTAACCGATGGTTCTACTGTTTCATTTAATTCCTACAAGTATTCTAAACGTGAGAATATTTGGCTCAGATTTTGATTCGATGCAAGTATATATACTTTGTGGGGTCTCAAAAGATTGCTTATTGGCATAGTACATGAAATGACAAAATTATTAAATCCTCATTGCCTCATTGGTCTTTAGTATTGAATAACTGATAAAGAAAAATGTTTAACTCTGAACCGCGACAAAGGAATCGAATTATAGAGATTAAAGGAATGGACTATAAAGATACATTTCCACGTTCCTAAAATATGGAACAAGATTCATTATACTTTTATCTATCTTTTACAGGACCTAAAGCTTTTAGAGTCTTATCTGAACGTATTCGAATGTTATAATGATTGAAGTCTATAATCTTTGTCGTACTCCCTTCTAGTGATTCAAATTCGCATTTCAAACTCTGACGTTCCTGGTTCCTATATAACTCAGTTATCTTGATCTTAAATATGTTTAACAGAATCGCTACTTTGGAATTAATTTGTAAATTAAATGAGATTCTGCACAGTGATAATGGAAACATATATGATTTTATGTCGCAATTATTGATGAAAAATCAGAAATAACTGATATGAATATCATTGTAATCGGTCTATGATTCGATGAATATTGGTCGTTTTAAATATTTAATCCCCATTAGCTTCTCAAAGTTCGAATTTAAAGTAAAATTTACCTACACCTCTACTTTCGCCGTATGAAATAGCAGTTCAGATGCTACAGATTTATTTTCATTTAATTTTTCAATTAAAGTACTGTGCTTTGTTCATAAGATTCTTTGAAATCGTACAAAAACTTCTCCTAAAACGGGGTCATCAGTCTTCCCCGCAAAGAATATTTTTAGGAAAACAACAGGTAAAAATGCAATGCTCGACTGTGTTTTCAACAGCACTTTAGTAAAACTTGTTCGAATAGACATTGTAAAAAGCTACAATCTTTATTATTTCATAGCTTTTAGTGCTATGAAAATAATAAAACTAATTTGGTTAGAATAAATCAACATATATCAGCACTCTTAGCTTGAAAGCTTATACCGAAACTGGGTTGTTTTTTTAAATTCATCACACAAATTTCCATCAAGCACAAATTTAATAAATAATACAATTGTTTATTCAACACAATTAGAATGCTATATTCAGTTATGGCGAATTATTCATTTAAGACAGCTAAAAATTTAAAGCTGACGATTTTCAGTTGGCTCATATATAAGAGTTTTATAAGCTCTAAACCTGGAAGGTATCTTAAAAGAAAGGAGTTATGGGAAAATATAGACCGATATGGTTCAAACTAATTTTGTATTCCTAGAAGGGGATTTTTATTAGAGCTATATCAAAACATGGACCGACATTTGTCAATTTAGTTACTTGAATTAAAGAAAAATAGATAAATTATTATACCAAAATTCAACAAAATGGATTTATAATTTATACTTTTATAAAATAAATACCAAATATTTGGAACTGGTCAATGTTTAGGGATTTATAAGATTAAAACTTTATTCTAGGAACAGGTTTATATTAGAGCTGTATCGATATGTGAACCGATATTCGTTAATTTAATTACGTTCATTAAAGACTGAAAAATAATTGTGCTAAATTTCAAAAAAAGTTATCTCTATTACAGTTTCATAAGTGGCCGATATTGCTCTAATTAGTAGCGTACATTTAGAATAGTTACAAACATTATTGCACCGAATTTTAATAGAATCGGTCTATATTTAAGAGTTTTTTAGGCTTGAAAACATTTTTTAATTATAATGAAGTACGAACGAAAGTTTAGATCGCCTCAGATATCGGTCTATAACTAAAGAAACTGCTCAGGACTTCAACAAACACTGTGTTTTATTATTCCATTTAATTCTGATGATTGTTTTAGGTGTGAGAACGTTTTCAACAAACAGACAGACAAACAGATATAACTAAATAGATCCAGATTTTGATGTAAGAAAATTGATGATTATTTCTTGGAGTTATATGCAGAATGACAAAATTTATGGTACCAGTATTTATGTGCAACTTCATTGAAAAAAAATCGGCACAGCAGAATATAGTATTCTTTCACGTTAAATTTATAAAACACTTAAGTATAAATAAATTCTATTAAAATCCGGTACAATAAGTTTTCTAATGAATATATATAATCCCGGTTACTCGAATATTGGTCCATATTCCTAAATATTTTTTAACTTCAATTAAATGAAAATATTATTTTTTATTTTATTTTATTTATTTTTTTTTTTGCATAAGCAAATATTAAAACAACAATATTTTTTGTGGCGATAACAATAACTATTGTTATCAACGTGTAGTTACAATGCGAAAAATACTTAATAACTATAGTATGTTGCTTCTCGTTTATGATTACCGCAAACATATTTTTTGTATTTTAATTAGTACTCATATTTCTAAAATTTAAGTGATGAAAGGTACCACCACAAGTGGTGATGAGGGTATATTAACTTTGTTATTACATGTGTAACGCTAAGAATTCTTATATCAGCTTAAAATCGAATTAAGCTATATTCGTCTGGGTGTATGTTGTTAACACGCTCACATCCGCAATAACTGACAGAGCTCAATGAAATATTGTTGTAGTCCTGAAAAGTTCCCTAAAAGCAGTATGTTAGGAGATATAGACCGGTATCTGAGACAACTTCTTTCATAAAATTATCAATTATAAATCGATAAATTAGAACATATAATATCTAGGAATATAGAACCTCATTGCTATTCCAAAAATTATACCAATCGGTACAGTAAAAAAGTTATAGCCAAAAATATAACTTATGATTCATTAGGTTTCTTTTCATATATAATTCTTTCATATACTGCCTGCTTTTGTGGAAGTATATTTAGATGTGTATGTGAGTATAATGTACATGTACGAAACAAACTGTATTTATTTTTTAAGCATTTATTCTAACTTCTTCTTATTTAGAATATAAATAAGGATTCATTTATCTTAAAATTGTTAATGGTATCTAATAACGAAATTTTTGAAGTCCAGACACAAAAAATGACGTTAAGTACTTTTGAAGTTTATTTTTGTTTCAATTCTTTTCACTTTTAAAAAATCATGATGAATTGTTAGAAATTTATAAGATAATTAGTGATTTGCCAAATTAATGTTTTGTAAACTGCAGTTAAAAGTTCGTTTTGTGTGATGCTCATTAAATAAATGACAGAGCGAAAAATAAATTCTTTGATTTTAGTTTTGGTATTTTCACCAAAAAAAGTTCAGCAAATAAATCATGATTTTCATTTTTTTCTCTAAAAGATGGAGAAAAATTCTAGAAAATATTTACAGGTTAAATAATGTTGCGTTAAGCATAATAAATTAGTAGAGATATTTGATTTATAGAAAATATTATAAAGGAAATAAACAAAAGATAACAATTTTTTTTAATAAATTTTAGAGATAATGAATTAATTAATTTTAACAAACAACAATTAATAAACAGATTCTCTTACAATTTCACTATAGAAATGTAGCATAAATTCAATTTAAATTCCCAATAATCTGTTTAAGAAAATACATATCAAATCATATCGATTTGTGTTAATTCCCCTGGTGAATTTCCCAAACACTCTCAATAGACATCAAAAAACGTTTAACATAAATTATCGCTTAATAACGTTATGTTATAAATCTTAAGTTTGGCAATTTGGCACAAACGGTGCTCTGAATACTAACAACAACACCTTAGCACTTAACGCATACTAATACCCTGAAATATAGAACAACATACCAACACATCTATAGTTATATGTGAGTATGATTTTTTTCGCCAAATACCTTGATTTCATGTTACCTACACATTCAAACATTTGCAAATCCATAGCTTAAGTTCCTGTACCTGTCTAATAACAATTTTCATAATATTCTTCGCTCATTCTCTTAAGATTTGGCGAGAAAATATGTATTTCGCTTAAAAGAAAAGTTGTCAGCATATGTTACCAGATAGATAAGCTATTATCATAATTTAAGTTGAAATCTAATGCCAAAAGAAATTTACACCCCCTCTGCTCTGCTCTACTCTTCATTTGAAAACAGGTTAAAATGTTATTGTCGATCAAGACCGAATATTTAATACACTACACCACATTGTTGGTTGTAAATGGTAGCAATGAAAAATTCATGAACGACCCTCATATAATTTCATTTTCTGATTTATGATTAAGTGTGAAGTAAATTATTGTGATTCTAACATTTATGTGCAGTTTAAGCATTTGAAATGGGGGTTGTATTAGAACCAAAAGAAATGATGGACCGACCTTCGTTAAATGTTGAACATCGATTTAAAATTTTTTTGATACCCTACACCACCAATAATGATTGAGGTATTTTGCGTTCGTGCTGATGTTTGTAACATGCAGAAAAAATGATGCTTCCCACCTTTAAGTATACCGTTCGTCTCAGAATCACTTTCTGAGTCGATTTAACGATGTCCGTCCGTTCCACTGTCTGTCTGTCTGTCCGGCTAATTGTCCATGTAAACGTTGTCGTTTTTAAATATCGCAATGAAATTTGGTACATATTATTTTGGCCTCGGGACAAAGCCCATTAAAATTGGCCATGTTCGCACCAATGTTTCGGGTAACTCCCATACAAATGTTCTTCCCGGAATGAGGTTTTAAGATCATAAAAGTTTTAAATACATGCGATTTAAACGAAATTTCGAACAAGTAAGTTTTATAAAATTCTAAAGCGATATGCCAAAATAT
>PYHX02000158.1:49582350-49605492 GCA_004302925.2 Cochliomyia hominivorax
AAAATGCAGGCCTCAGTTTTAAAGTTACCTTAATGAAATTTGACATGTGCCATAATTTTGCCCCAAGGACAATACCTATTGAAATTGGTGATGATGGCTCCATTATTTCAGCTAGACCTCATTCAAATATTAATCACGGAATGTTAGTAAATATAAAGCAATTTTAATGTAATTTCGCACCAATGAGGATCGATCAATTATTTCCCACAGGCCCCATACAGCCCCCCTTCAAATATCACATATCACTTAAATCTCACGAAAACGTTGGTATTGTAATAATAATTAGTCAAATCAACACAAATATAAGCAAAAATCAATGTGAAAAATTTTCGAGGGTCGGTCAATAATTTCTTCTAGCTCCCATGTAACGCTCAGAGAAAAAACCTTTTAGAACGTAGTAAACCCACGTGAAAGTTGGTACCAGTATAACACCTAAGCATACGTGGGTGGTTCATTAATTTTTGGTAGCTATAATCAACAATGTGGTGTAGGGTATTAAATAGTCGGGCTTGACATATTATAACATCTTACATGTTTTAAGTGTGAAAATACTCAATGATTAAAGCGAATTTTGGAGAACTTAGAGTGACCACGTAAATGTTATTACTAAGTCACTATTAATATTTTCATATCAAAATTCCAAACTTATTTATTTCCTAAAAATTTCGGCTAGATCTGTTAAAACTGGTCTACGAATTTACAGTACGAGAGTATGATTAATATTTTTTATTATAAATCATACGCCTTAATGATGATTAAATATATAATACGTTAGAACAAGTAAAAGTAAGTGCATTCATAAAAAGTTCTGGACCGACCTTCATAGAGTCTGATTTTATGATTTCTTCTAGTATAAAATTAACTTTCATAAAAATTTGTCTGCATACTTCATCAGTATTACCGATAGTGCAACTTTAGTTGCAAATGACTTTTTGTGTACTTTTTCTTTTTTTCCCCTTTTTATCCCCTTTTTAATAATTTCCATTTTCTGAATATAACTTCATGACATTTCATTAACCAGATTTAACAGAGAAAATACCAATAAGTTTTATATTAATTATGGGCAAATAAGCTTAAATTTAAAGCGGTAGAGTCTTAAGAATTTATAAACGGTACTTCTACGAAATATATAATGGAAACCAAAATAGCAAAAACTTAAAGAAAAGAGGAATTATTGATAATTATTCAGGCATATTTCTAAATTAAATTTTTGTAAATTAGACCAGTAGTGTCTTTTGTTCGGCAAACACCTTTCAGTTGTGACTTTATTTTCAAAAATCCCCTTTTTATGCGATGAATGAAAAAAAAGAAGTAAGAATGCTATATTCGGCTATGCCGAATCTTAAATACCCTCCACCACAAATTCGTGTAAAGTTAATAAGTTAGGTTCCATAGACACACACATACTCACAAATGTATAAAACACAGAAATACTTAATTAGTCATAAAATTAGTTACAATTTAGGCTATAAAATTCTTCTACTGAACTGCCTTTTTTCTACCAAATTTCATTGAGCTCTGTTAATTTTTGTGGATGTGAGCAGACAAAGAGATTGACGAAAATCGACTGAGATTTTGACTTGATGCAAGAATATATACATTGTGGGGTCTGAAATAATTCATTCTTAGCGTTACACACAGAATGACAAAGTTAATATTCTCTCTCTACCACTTGTACTATGGAGCATATAAAAACAAAAAATATGCTTGTTATAAGCTCAAAACTATCTTCCGGGAAGGGGTCTTATATGGGAGCTAC
Organism: Cochliomyia hominivorax; assembly: GCA_004302925.2. Lineage (NCBI taxonomy): Eukaryota > Metazoa > Arthropoda > Insecta > Diptera > Calliphoridae > Cochliomyia > Cochliomyia hominivorax. The sequence goes on from PYHX02000158.1 coordinate 49,584,110, forward strand.
AGCAAAATTTGGACCAAGATTGTTCATATTTATAATATACTTTGATTATAGTTAGAAAAATCATTGTGGTAAATTTTAATGGAATTGATCTTTATTTAAATGTTTATAAACTCTAATCCGTTTTCCGGGAAATCCCGTTATAAGCGAGCTATAGGAAATTTGGACCGATATAGGGCAAATTAATATAATATCTTCAGAAGAGTTAGCAAAATAATTGTGTCGACATTCAATAGAATTGGTCTTTATTTACTCGGGAAGGGGCGTTATAATGGAGCTATATCAAAATATGGACCCATGTTAATAAAATTTATAACATATATTTAAAATAGCTAGAAAATTAACTGTGGTTCCAATTTAAGAGTTTTATGAGCTATAAATCAAATTCCGGGAAGGGACCTTATATGGGAGCTATATCAAAATACGGACCCATTTGAAAAAAATTATAGTATATGTTCATATCAATGAACATATTTATTTGCCATCCCTGAGTTCTAAACACAATCCACCCCCAACTTCACAATCTTTTGTGTTTTTAACGAAAAGTTAACAATAAGAGATCGTTTTTGAAAATCGAAAGGTTCGCTCGTCTTCCTTATTATAGAAATAAAATCTTTGTGAAATTACAAAAAAAGTTATTTGAATAAAATAAAAAAATAAAATACCTTAAATACGTTTTGAAATTAAACAAGTGTTTAAAAAATAAATTACCCTTACAACTGTAATAAACTATTTGTGAAATTTAATAAAAATAATAATAATAATAATAAAAATATATGAATTAAATAAATATTTAAAATTAAAATAAGTTACTCACCCTAAAACATAATTAAAATAAATATTATAAATTAATATAAAAAACATTAAAATTTAACCTAAAATATTTACCCTAAATTTGCGCATTCCATAACCTAAAAATAATATTATATATATATACCTTTTGTACATTTATATATTTATTCTTTATATATTCAATAAACTGGAAATTATAACGTTTTTTAAAATACATAAAAAATACTTCTCCTCTTTTTATTTATCCCTATTACCCTTCCCCGCGTAAGTACCCTATCTACCCATCTCCCTCTAACCCCCAAATAAGCATTGGTCCTATCGAACCGTCGTGTAAGTGAAACGGCTAATAGAATATACAGTCCACTAAAGAATACGGAAGAAGAAAGTTTTAAAGTTAAAGTGTAAAAGAAGAAAGCTTAACAAGTGTGTTAAAAATTAAAAAATAAAATAAAATTTATAAAACTAAATACCCACCCTTAAAATCCCAAATAATATAAAAAACTAAAAACAAATAAACAATAGTTATAAAAATAATTACAAAAAATTGAAAATAAAAGACAAAGTGCACAAAACAAAATAGTTTTTTACAGAAAATACACAAAATTTAAAAATTAAAATAAAATAAAAATAAAAACAAAACAAGAAACATATTTTTTTAAAGAATAAAATACACCTAAAATTTAATTAAAAAAAAAAAAAAAAAAAAAAAAAATTGGAAAAAACAGAAAGACAACAGTGTACAAATTACAAACAATAACTACAAAAATAATTATTCAAAATTTTAAATAAAAAGCAGAAATAACATTGTATTAATTTTTAAAATAAAAAAAAAAACAAAGTGTAAAAAACAAAAACGCAAAACATTTCTTACAAAATAATAATAATAATAATACAAATTTATTAATTACAAAAATAAAACACACATAAATTAAGAACAAAGCAAAAATATAAAAAAAAATATATATTTATATATTTGCAAACAAAAACCCCAAAAACATTATTCAAAATAAAACTAAAAAATAAGAAATTAAACAAAAAACACTAACAAAATATACACACGTTCAAACACACAAAACTCAGCTTACACTTTACAACAACAACACACATTAACTTACAAAGCGGGAAGAAGGTTTAAAGAGGAATTAACAACACAAGAGAATTTACATTTTTTGATTTGTTTTCTCTTGTAAAGGTTTGTACCCTACCCCCAGCAAACAAGGTAAGTGTAAATTTTTACATTTACTAATAAAGTTTAAATTTCCTATTTTTTTAAAATAATATTAGTTCTATATTTCAAGCAATACAATATAAAAACATTTTCTATTTACCCTACCCACCCTACACAAAGAATCTTCGAAATATTTTTATATATTGCTTGAGATTAACTAATATTACCACCCAAATTGTGTAACTTACACATTTACATACAAAAGACCCAATAGGAAATTTCTGTTTGCTGTAATATATTTTTTATACATATTTGTAAATTTTTACAAACAAAATGTCGCATTTAGAATCTTTGGCCGCCACTTTAATACGATACATCCAAATGGATTTAGAGTCATTTGATGAAGACTATCGCTCTTCTCCGGAAAGTTTTCAATCTCTACCCGCACTCAAGTTTAGGAAACGCGAGTTAAGTGAATTATGGTCTAAAATAGATCACAAATACACACAAATTAAAGAATCGCCTGAATTAATTGACCCAAAGAAGGCAGAAGAAATTAATTTAACGGAAATTGTACACAATGTCAAATCTGCAAGACATTTTTACAGGACGAGTATGATCGCAATTGATGAATCAATTGCGGAAATTTCAAAAGCGATCGAAAATCGACCCTCACTACCCGAACCCACACAACCCAACAATTCCGTAGCCTTCAATGTACCCCCTTGCGATATGCCCACATTCAATGGCGATTTTAAAACTTGGGCATCTTTCCGAGATCTCTTCAAGGCCATTTATGGTAACAATACCCGCTTAAGTGGAGTTGAAAAACTCTTTTATCTTAAGCAAAAGACAAGCGGCGAAGCCAAAGAAATAGTCGACAACGCACCCTTGACAAATGATGGCTTTCTTATTGCGTGGACCCAACTCGTCTCTCAATTTGAGAACAAACGAATGCAAATAAATGCGCAATTAAAAACCCTTTTTAATTTACCCTCAGTAAGCACCATGTGTAGTGCTTCCATAAGAAAGCTTCAAAGAAAGATAAATTGCTGTATTGCGAATTTAAATTCATTAGATATAGATACGGATAATTGGGATCCTATCTTTATATATCTTTGTTCAACAAAACTACCCAAAGAAACTCGAAGAGAATTTGAGAAAACTCTTGAAGATAGTGCAGAAATGCCGTCGTGGTTGACTCTAGATATATTCTTAACAAACACGTTTAAAGAATTGACGTCTGTTAATGATGTCTTAGAGTCGAATATTAACCCGAACCCTAACACCCACCCTAAACCCAAACAATTTACCCAAAATAACTACAATTTTGATAGAAGAGCTAAAGCTTTTCATAATGTAACACATTCCGTAAATAGAACTTACCCGAACACTAATTCTCAAGAAAGAAAATTCTCTAACACCACCCAAATACCCAAATTCAGTATTCAGAATAAAACAAATACCCAATTCACCCAAGATAAACCCGATGGGTCTATTTGTAAATTCTGTAAGAAGAATCATACCCTCAGAGAATGTTCGGCATTTAAAACTTTAAGTTTAAATGAGAGAATAGAATTTGTGAAAAGGAATGGAATATGTTACAATTGTTTAGCTATTGGCCATGTAATAAAAGATTGTCATAGCACATTTACATGTAGATATTGCGGCGGCAAACATAATTCAATCTTGCACAAACCCAATTCTAACCCTAACCCACAAGTTGACAACACCCAACCCTCAACATCACACAACGCAGTACAGTCTTTCTCAACCCATACCCAATCAAGCAAACCCATTTTAGATGACAGAACTAAATTATTAGGAACAGCTGTTCTGAATGTTGAAGTTCAGGGAGAATTGTTTCCAGCCAGAGCGCTTATTGACCCAGCTTCAGACTTCTCATTTATCACAGATAAACTGAGAAGGAAGCTACACTTACCCACAACACCAATAGTTGCCGAAATTTCCGGGATAAATGAAATTGTTTCAGCCCGTTCCAATAAACTATGTCAAGTTTTAATACGCTCAAATACCCAAGACAAATTTAAATTGAATATCCAAGCAATAGTTGTTAAAACTCTTACCAAAAATTTACCCACCCAAAATTTTAACCCTACCCTAATTAAAGACTTGGGAAATATTCAATTAGCTGACCAAAAATTCTATGAAAGTCGGCCTATTGACTTTATAATTGGCAGCGATTTTTACCCACAAATTTTGAGATCTGGAGTAAGAAAAGACTTACTTAACACTTTAATAGCTCAGGAAACTGAGTTTGGCTGGATTTTAACAGGACCTGTTCAGAATTTGAAAAACACCCAACCCTTAGTTTCTTATTTCAGTTCTGTTACGCTTGATAAAGTTTTAACGAAATTCTGGGAAATCGAGGATATACCCACCCAACCCGAAGTTTCAGAAGAAAATTCTTTGTGTGAAGAATCTTTTAAGACCACTAACCGTCGATTGTCGAATGGCCGTTATCAAGTTAATCTTCCATTTCGATACCCACCCGTTGAGTTAGGAAACTCTAGACACATTGCTATGGCTCAATTCTTACGGAATGAGAAAATTTTGATGAAAAAGCCTGAACTTAAAATGGAATATGATAATGTGCTACAAGAATATATCGACTTAGGTCATATGAAACAAATTAAATATAACCCAAATATTCCTCCAGATACCCATTATTATTTACCCCATCACGCTGTTGTAAAACTTGATCGTGTTACGACAAAAGTTCGAATTGTTTTTAATGCTTCTAGCAAAACATCGAACAGCAACAGTCGCAATGATACCCTACATATTGGACCCACCCGACCATCATGGTTGAAAGAACCCGAATTTAAATGGCCAACAACACATACACAATATGTAACTCAAGCTGAATCAAAAGTTAGTCAATCGTTTGCTATGAACGTTAATACCCACCCTTCCTTGGATAATACAAATAATGAAAACCCAGACATATTATCAAGATTTTCAAAATTGTCAAATGCTTTACGAGTAATGACATACGTCTATCGATTTTGTGACCGCGCATCTTATACCCGAAGAAATACAATTCGAAATGATAGAATTATTCTTGATCGAAATAACTCACCACTAGTCAATGAGAGACTAAATTTATTATTAACCCACCCAAGTATTGAACTTGATACGACGGAAATAAAATCTACACGTGATAGACTTATTATTCTTTGTCAGATAAATTATTACAAGGATGAATATAATTCTCTGAAAAGAAATAACCCGATACCCAACAAAAGTAACCTACTCACCCTAACCCCATTTTTAGATTCTACAAATATACTGCGTGCAAATGGTCGATTAGCAAACTCCAACAGTTTGTCCTATTCTGAAAGACACCCTATCTTACTACCCTATAAAAGTACGTTTGCTAAATTACTCACCCAACACGTCCACTTGGTAACTCTGCATGGTGGAAATCAACTTATGTTGAGAATAATCCGATCTGGATATTGGATTCCAAAACTAAAGAATCTAATTAGCAACATTGTTAATAAATGTACAGCGTGCATAAAATATAGGAATAGGCAAACAACCCAGTTTATGGCGGCATTGCCACCAGAAAGAACCCAACTAACGAGGGCTTTTATGAATGTTGGTGTTGATTTTGCAGGGCCATTTGACATTAAAGCATATAGTGGCAGAACATGTAAAATAACAAAAGGTTACGTTTGTATTTTTGTTTGCTTTGCAACAAAAGCAATCCACTGGGAGCCAACATCTGATTTGTCTACCCTAGCCTTTATGGCAGCCTTCGCTCGATTTTTTTCGAGGCGGGATGTCCTGTCGCCATTTACTCGGACAATGGAACTAATTTCATAGGAGCTAGTAAACTATTGAAGAAGGAGCGACAGGAATTTATGAAACAGTTAAAAGGATCTGTTGTTTCCACTGACAGTTTTCAGAATTTGACGTGGCATTTCATACCCCCAGGAGCACCACACATGGGTGGTTTATGGGAAGCAGGAGTAAAGAGCTTTAAGGCTCATATGAAAAAACTGAATACCCTCAAATACACAAATGAAGAACTGGCTACACTCCTTGCTAGAATTGAAGGATGTTTAAACTCGAGACCCTTAAGCCCGTCAAGTGAAAATCCTCAAGATCTCAACCCTTTAACCCCCGGACACTTTTTAATTGGCTCACCCATTCTTACCCCTGCAGAACCCGACACAAGCCATGATAATATAACCCTGGCAAACAGATGGCAAAAGTTAAAGATTCAACATCATAACTTTTGTAGAAGGTGGAAAGATGAGTATCTAAAAGAGCTCCATAAAAGATATAAGTGGAAAAACCCTACCCGAGAAGTTAAAGTTGATGATATTGTAATAATTAGACAAGATAACCTATCACCAAATGAATGGTTACTTGGTCGTATTATCAGAACTTACCCAGGTTCTGACGGAAGAAGTAGAGTTGTTGACTTACAGACTTCAACCGGGACTCTAACTCGACCAATTACAAAGATAGTAGTATTATCCACTAACTAATCTAATTTTAACTCATACCCTAACCCATTATTCAATATCATTCATTATTTTAACTAACCACCCCACACTAACACAATTTTGTTAATAACCCCAATTCACCCTAACACACTAACTCATAAATAACATTTCATTTTTATCCACATATATTTTTATTTCATTTACACAGAATGGCTCCTAACAAACAGGCTTCAGGTTTAAAAGATTTTGGCCGCTGTAATGAACGCCCAAACAATAAGAACGGTTCCCGTTTCAAAGGAAGTTATAGACAACAATACCGTACCCAAACAGTAAGGCATCATTTTGGTTGTGGCATCTATCGAGCAGACCATCGGCTAGTCAATTGTCTTTAATTGCTCAGGACTCTACCCTTGGCTGGCTGGTGATGGGATCTTTTACCCAATAACCCTCAACAACAAGTTGTCTGGCCCGGGAGAATGTTCATATCAATGAACATATTTATTTGCCATCCCTGAGTTCTAAACACAATCCACCCCCAACTTCACAATCTTTTGTGTTTTTAACGAAAAGTTAACAATAAGAGATCGTTTTTGAAAATCGAAAGGTTCGCTCGTCTTCCTTATTATAGAAATAAAATCTTTGTGAAATTACAAAAAAAGTTATTTGAATAAAATAAAAAAAATAAAATACCTTAAATACGTTTTGAAATTAAACAAGTGTTTAAAAAATAAATTACCCTTACAACTGTAATAAACTATTTGTGAAATTTAATAAAAATAATAATAATAATAAAAATATATGAATTAAATAAATATTTAAAATTAAAATAAGTTACTCACCCTAAAACATAATTAAAATAAATATTATAAATTAATATAAAAAACATTAAAATTTAACCTAAAATATTTACCCTAAATTTGCGCATTCCATAACCTAAAAATAATATTATATATATATACCTTTTGTACATTTATATATTTATTCTTTATATATTCAATAAACTGGAAATTATAACGTTTTTTAAAATACATAAAAATACTTCTCCTCTTTTTATTTATCCCTATTACCCTTCCCCGCGTAAGTACCCTATCTACCCATCTCCCTCTAACCCCCAAAAATAAACAGTATATATTTAGAATAACTAAAAAATTAATTGTGCAAAATTTCAAAAGAATTGGTTCAAATTTAAGGGTTTTATAAGCTATAAAACATGTTCTGGGAAGGGGCCTTATAAGGGAGCTATATCAAAATATGGACCCATGTTAATAAAATTTATAGTATATATTCAAAATAGTTAAAAAATTAGTTGTGCCAAATTTCAATAGAATTGGTTCCAATTTAAGAGTTTTATGAGCTATAAATCATATTCCGGGAAGGGGCTTTATATGGGAGCTATATCAAAATATGAACCCATGTTAATAAAATTCATAATGTATATTTAAAATAGTTAAAACAATAATTGTGCCAAATTTCAAAAGAATTAGTTCAAATTTAAAAGTTTTATAAGCTATAAATCATATTCCGGGAAGGGGCATTATATGGGAGCTATATCAAAATATGCACCCATGTGAATAAAATTTATAACATATATTAAGAATGTTTAAAAAATTAGTTGTGACAAATTTTAGTAAATTATCTTAAGAATTGCGGCCCATATGGCACAAAGAGTTTGGGGTGTATCAAAATTTTGCATATTATAGCCTATAACTTTTTTCTGGTTAATCAGATTTTCATATTTTTTGCACGATAATGAAGCACGTGCAACTGTATGCTAAAATTAATTTAAAAAATTTTTCGAAGAAATTATAAGAGTTCATTTTCGAAATTTTGAGGTTGTCTCGGTCTATAACTTCCTTGCTTATAAACCGATATAGCTGGTTTTAAATAGCAAACTGCTTAGGACAATAACAAACAATGTGGCCAAGTTTTATTGAATTCGGTCAATTATTCTAGGCGTGAGAATGTTTCCAACAGACAGACAGACAGACAGACAGACAGACAGACAGACGGACATAGCTAAATCGACTCAGTTTTTGATTTGATGCAATAATATATATATACATTGTTGGGTCTGAGATGATTCCTTCTTGGCGTTACATACAGAATGACAAACTTAATATACCCTTACCACTTGTGGTGGTGGAGGGTATAATAATAATAAAAATATAAAGCGATTTCAACGAAATTCAACAAAAATAAGTCTTATAGCATTCTAAATCGATGTGCCAAATTATGCAAAGGTCAGCGCATTATTTCTCCAACACAATCCCTCTTCAAAACATCACTTTGAAGGGCATGAATCTCACATAGCAACTGGTCAATTTAAGATAAATATAATCTGAAATCGATTTTAGAGATTATACGTTTACTACCTCCGATATAATTCCCCTTACACATTGTCAAAGAAAATTATACGAGGGTCTTTTATTAATTTTTTCGTCTTTGTACACTGTAACGACAGTAAAGTATGGTGATGTGTGGTTAGATTTTCAGACAAGGTATAAACCTCTAACAACTTATGTATACGTGAAACATATCTGGGGAGGGGTATCGCCCATACAAAGCAAATATTATTTATTGAATATCTAAGAACTATAACATCGAGAGTTTTCAAATTTGGTCTCGACAACTTTCTCAAGAAATTGTTTTATATTAAAACAATGAATTTAACAGGACTGAAAATGAGATAAAACTTTGTTTCCGAACATGTAAGTGTATTTCTTATAGACATTTTCAAGGACTATTTAAATAAAAAATTTATTTCCTCTCAATTTATTCTTGATGAATTTAAAAAAAATCAGAATACCTGAGCTGGCAAACTTTGGAGAGTCACCGTTTAAGCCCCTGACCACATGAGGGCACATCTCCTCTGACTATTTGAAATTTCATAAAGATAACTCTAACGGTTCAAACATTACATAATTATATCCAACAACCGATTTTCTTATTTGACCAAAAAGACAACCATTAAAGTTTCAGACGAAAGTAATCCATAGTTGACTTTAGACACTGTGTTAGTACAAAAGTAAAATATGAGACTAATTTTCATTCTAGATGACTCGAGAAGAAATATCTACTCAGCACTATTTATAAAAGGAAAAGTCATGAGGGTATATTTATGTAGTCATTCCGTATGTGACGCCAAGAAAAAATCATCTAGATCCCTAAAAATATAATGTTGTAAAAAAACAATACTCTTACAGGCAGACAAAGCTAAATCTCAGCTAATGATTTGATGCAAGAATTTGTTTGGGTCTTATATGACTCCTTCTTGGCATTACATCCGGAATGACAATATAATTTAAATGTAGGGTACAAAGATCGTTTTAATGTGTTAAAAAAGTTTTATTTCATCTTGTTACCACATCAAATTAATGTCAAACTATAAGACCCTCGTAAACATTTAGTTTCAAAGTTATGCTTATTATGGCACTAACATTTAGAAGAAATTATGGGCCGACCTTCGTAAAATTTTGCACAATTTTACTAATTCATATTACAATTAAAGTCCTTTAAAGTGATATTTGCACATCGCTTTGAAATATTGTAAGTCTTTATTGTGTCAAATCTTGTTAAAATCGTTTAATATTTGGGACATGTATGTCCTTAAAACCCCATTCCGGAATAACGTTTGTATGGCGAATAAGTGAAATAATGAATCTTTCATCTCCAACAGCAATCGTCCTTGAGCCAAAAAAGTAAAATTGCGACCTAAAATTTGTCCAAAGGTTTACATGGAGAACATCGTTCATTCGACTCAGAAAGTGGTTCTGAGTAGAACAGTGTAGTTGAAAGTGGTAGTACCTATATTTTTCTGACTTCTGTACAAACGCATAATAACCCACGTAAATACATATGTTAGTGTAAGTTGTAGGAAAAATGGCAACACTCATTAGTATTTTAACGAAAATGATTTCAAATTTATTCATATTTTTACGATTTTAATTTTCATGTCAATTGAACAAACAATAATAATTTCAATAACGAATCAATTTGTTTACATGCACACAAATACACAAACACATTGACAAAAATAATCTATATTTCCAAACATTCACTTTGTTTAACAACTCTTTAACAACATTTTAATAAAAAACACGAACGTATTTATACAAATCTATGTAAAACAACAATAATTATTGTACAAAACACCAGCACATGCATACACACAAACCAACATAAAAGCCGGATGCGTATAATCATTATTTTGTTAAATATTAATTTATAATACCTTTACACATACAAATAACACAGACACATACACACCTGTACAATTTTATAAACCAACACAAACAAGTCATGCAGCACATACTTTATCAATGGAATTAATGTCAGCAGAATAAAATATTTAACAAAATTCACTGACTCCCCCCTTCTCCACCTGCTTAAGTAATACTAACACCAATACAAAAAGAAGTGGGAATATTAAATTCTGCTATGCCGAATATTTAATACCCTTCAACAAAAATGCATATAAAGTAAATGCGTTATTTTTCGTACATACACACTCGGTAGTAATGATACTTAAATACTCTCAGAGGTAATATTTTTGAAAAAAATATAATAAAGAAGACTGCTTATCATTCCATAAAACAAAAGATATCAAAAAACGGATCTTAATCATATGACTCAGATATTTATATAAACCATAGATATATAAAACTTTAAATAACTTAATATACAACATGACAAACTTATTCTTACCTCCTACATTTCCTATCTTAGTGGAGCGTACAAAAGTATTACAAATACACAAACAAAATGTTTAATGAAAATATTCATTCGTTATTCAGAATATTGAATTGTATGAAACCCGTCGCTGCCACATAAGAAGATTAAAATTTACAATTCTGTATCAAATACAATCAAACACAAACAAAAGTGGGTTGTGGAGGCATGAGATTGGGGAGGAGTATAAAAAAGTAAGTTTAAATGAGGATTGTTTTTGTGTTTTAATGACAGATAAGTATTATATATTCATAGGTCTTTGTAAAGAATATCTATTTGTACCAGCAATTTTCAATTAGATATGTTTATGAATATTTTTGTTTGGTTTGAGAAACAAAATAAAATGAAATTTATTAAATACAATATTTTTAATAAATATTTTAAAATTTGTAGTTTTTATATATGAAATTTAAATTCAATCATATTGTAGCTGTTCAACATGTAACAGCAATAACTCACACTCATTATACCCATAGATAGTTAGGTTATTATGCGTTTGTGCTGATGTTTGTAACATACAGAAAAATGACATTATACCCACCATTTAATATACCGTTCGACTTTCTATTTGAGATATCTCGATAAATTAAGTGTATATTAATTTTTTGTTCCAAGGACAAAGTCTATTGAAATTAGCCATGTCCGGTTCAATATTTTACGTTGGTCCGTCCAATGTTTCTCATTGGTCAAATAAAAGCCCTCTTCCAAATATCATGTTAAAGGGCATAAATCTCACATATACGTTGGTATTTTAATAATAATTGACCAAATTAAGATAATGTAAGATGTAGTCTATGTGCGAAGTTATATGACGGCCGGTCCATAATTACATGTAGCTTCCATTTAACACCCAGCAAAGATTTATTTTCAAACGCATAAATCTCACAAAAATGTTAGTTTCGCATAAATCTACTGCATACTTAAAGAAAAATTAGAAAACAAAATTATACTACCGTTTATAACCAACAATGGGCTGTCGGACCGACTATTATGTTGTTACTTATTTAACTTGTATCAGTGCTATATTCGTCTGTTTCGAATTTTAAACACCCTTCACCATTTATATTATTCAAACATTTACGGAGTTGATAAAAAGACTTATACGTTAAAGCTTATAAGCTTAAAACTTACATTTTAAGACTTAATCTTAAAATCCTTTTGAAGTAAGGGTCTGAAATAGACGTTTAAAGAAAATATTAATTAATAGCACATATTTAAGACAAACCAGTTACGTGCTTTAAAGAGAGTTAGAATAACAATTGTGTCGAGATTCATTAATAATTTGTCCATATTTAAGAGTTTTATTAGCTCAAATCCGTTTTCCGGTCAGGGGCCTTACATGGGAGGTATAGCAAACATAAATCAATTTTGGTTTTATAAATTCAGAACAGTTTTCTGAAAAGGAGCCTCATATGGGAGCTATAGCAAAATATTGATCAAATTTATTAACATACATTAAAGACAGTTAGAACTACAATTGCTCCGATTTTAAATAGAAATGGTCCATATTCAAGGGTTTTCTAAACCTAAAACTACTTTCCGGGAAGGAAACATATATTTTTTTTGGGTTTATTACTATATCAAAATTTTAGCCTATAACTTTTTTCTATTGAACCGATTTTGATAAAATTTTGTAAAATGATGAAGTATATGTAACAGTAGGTTGCGATTAAATTTTGTTTAAATCCAGTTACTTTTTATTAAAAAAATACAAAATTTCTATTTCGAAAATTTGAGGTTGTTTTCGATATATATCAATAACTGTTTGGCTAATAGACCGATATAACAATGCAGTCGAATTTCATTAAATTTGCACGATTATTCAAACAAGATTCCTTCTTGACGTTACACACGGAATGACAAAGTTAATATCCTTCATTACTACTTGTGGTGGTGAAGGGTATAAAAAACATTTTTTTTCATGGATGAAAACATCTCTCTTATCAAACGTTACAGATTTATTTCCCAAAAAATGGATTCTGCTCCATTGTGTAATCTTGTGTTTGTATGTGCAAAATGTTAACTGTAGAAAATTGGTAGTAAATCTATTCAGTTATCAGATAATATTATTCTAACGTATTTCCACTCTAGATGACTATTTTTACGGAGTCGTATATTAATTAATTAACCAGACCAGACTATATGAAGTACATGAGCAAATAATTTTAGACGCATTTGAAAAATTGTTTCATGCTTTTTTACCCATTTAGACAGAGAGGAATATTCTGCAGAATAATTAGAATTATGGCTTCAGTCTATATGCATTTACGTATCACTGTACTTTTATAGAAATTTTATTTTTTGCAGACATAAATGTTTACATTGTGTAATGACACATATTCTACTTTGCGTAAAGTGTAAATGAAAAATCTAAATGCATTTAAAACATGTTTCTGAATTAATAAATTTAAATTAAACAAAAACTTCATTAACCTAAATTTAACACTTTGTATTCTAAAAGCCACTTACTTTGCAAAATATATATAGTTTTAACTTATAATAAATGTTTAATGATATATAAATTGAGTTTCACCGAATTATTTACATCTTACAGTACAAGAATAATCGAATCAAATTATTTATATTCCAAATGATGTATTAATTCAACCAAGAATTACGTAAAAATATAACATGTTTTTCTCAAGGAATTCCAACATTTTATATGATTATACCAGATTAAAGAGAAATAAGTATATATCACTGCAAATATCGGCATATATTTTACCAGAGAAAGGAAATTCTTCGCCTTACTTTTGATCACATTTAATTGCGAATTATAATGTATAACACTTTTTCAATATGTTCCAAATCGACTAACCGATTTAAAATATAGGATTAGATATAATTCCTAATTCAAATGTATGTTTAGCATTAAATCAAATATCCACATCATAATTATAAGATTATGTCCTATAATCAGCAAATACAGTTTGCAATTAAAAAGTCCTTATATAAGGACTTTTTAATTGCATTAAAAACTAAATATTTACAGGAACGTATCACCTAATGAATTATATAACAAAATAAAAAAAATATTCACACAAGGTTATGTCCACTTTGGACAAACGAGTAAGAAAGCTTATATATTTGAATGTAATGCGTGGCCAGTATTTTAGGATCTAATTACGTTCTAGAGATTTATATATTATTTATTTGATGGGATTGAAAATACTGTTTTACAGGGAAATAATTGAGGCTAAATTTGTGAACTCTGGATGCAAAAATAGTATGAACAGTACCATGGTCCTGTTTGTCCTATATTTTTCTATCGCAATATTTTGCATTAATTATCCATATCTTATGTTAGATATACTGTTTCCTTGAGAAAGTAATTGGCATGGACTCTAAATTCAATAGTACTAGTACGTCGTCCAGTGAAACTGTTTCTTAAAAAAGTAATTGGGACGAAATCTTAATACCTTCACTTCAATAGACCTTTGATTTTTATGAGGGCTGCCTCTTCTCCTGATCCTATCCATTCCACATTTTGTCCCGTAAACAGTTCCAAGAAATAATAATTGCAATAAAATCTTATTATGGGGCTTAATAGGGGCTACCTTCCCAGCTGATCCTATCTTATATTTTGTTCAGTAGAACAGTTTTGTGAGAAAGTAATTGGGACCAAACTTGAAATTCTCGCTGTCATAGTTCTTTAGATATTCGATAATCAATATTTTCTTAGTATATAGGTTCCCTTCCCCCTGACCCTATCCGTTCTTTATTTTGTCCAGTAAAACAGATGCTTGATCATTCCCCTGGTCCTCTTCATCCTATATTTTATTTTATTTTATTTTATTTTATTTTATTTTATTTTATTTTATTTATTTCCTCTTAATCCTATATTTTTTAAGGAAGTGATTGGGACCAAATTTAAGAACTCTCGCTTTTATAGTTCTTTAGACATTCAATAAAAATATTTACTTTGTGTGGGGGTTTCCCTACCCTGGTTCCCGATATCAGGGAACAAAAAATTTGTATTACTAAACATTTTGGAACATATCAGGCTCTGAAGAAAAGATAAGTTTTTACAATTTCAAATTCTTTATAACTCGAAATGAGTGTAAGTATTTTTTTTTTTTGCAAAAGATCGACATTTTTGGAAAATTAAAATTTAAAATTTTCTTCATAAAATTTTGTCACCAGTTCTTAATAAATAAAAAATAATTTAAAACGGCTATAGCACAAAACTGTGTCGAGATCGGTTAAAAAGTAAAATTTTTAGTTTTTGAAACTAAATATCTATAACAATAAGAGTTAGCCTAACCATAACCATGAAGGACTTCACTCGTAGAATATACTTATACAAAATCATTTAAATCGGTTCAGTATAAGGAATCTGGATTGTTTTAAATATTTTTATGAATTGAGGTGACCAAATTTGTGGACCAACTCCTGTTAGGTCTAAAGAGTCCAAACTCAAAATTTTAACTTGCCTACACTTCTGCTATCACTATGTGACAGTAGACTAGTCGTCCGAAAGTTACGGATTTATTTACATTTCGTTTTCCATTTAATACTCTGTGAGAGTTACCTCTAAATTGGAACTCGAAGAGTATTCACAGAGGAAATCCAGACAACCATTGGATGGACATCGTTTACTCGACTCTGGAAGTGACTCTAACTCGAATGCATTAAAAACATCTATACACCAACAATTTAGACCAACTGAATTTCTCATTATTCATTTACAGTTGAACTTTCACTTCTTGAAAAAAATTGTACTCCCAAATTTAAAGAGCCATTTTCCACACGCATATTTAAATTTTTATTCAATTAAAAACAGATGTATATATATTATTGCCATAAATTTGTAAATATGTCAACTTACCTGTCATTAAATTAAAGACATGTTATTGTTCTATTGTTGTGACAGGCATAAACCCTGACCAACAACCTGTGGCATTATCGCGTTTATTAGGCTAAAACACTCTGGCAAACAAAATCCTTTATACAAATTTTGTTTAATTTTTTGGGGAGGAACAAATTATTATATAAAAGCTTTTGTTATTTGGTTGATATTGTCTAACTGTCTATCAGGATATTAGAGGGGTTTACTGGATTCATCCACCGAGAAATTATAATAATATTGTTAGTATTGTATTAGTATGTGTGAATACATATATATGAATATACAAAGTTTGTAATGTAGAGTACAGATATGGAAAGTTGTCCACATGTCAATTGTTAGCATTTATCGTTCTATCAATGTCAACGAAGGGTGTTAAAAGTGATATAAAAATTGTATTATAAAATTTTTTAAATAAAATTTTTAAATTATTAATGTGATAAGGAGTGTAATCGAAAAACTCTTAACAAACATTTTTCATTAAAACTTTTAAATCAAGTCTTATTTGTTTATTTTTTAATCAAATTTCCTTTGTAAAACATGTCAGTTATTTAGTTTAATGTCAAATTGTTAATCTGATAAAAGTTTGTGAACGGCATGAGCGCATACTGAATTAAATAAATATCTTCAAAAAAACTCAACTTAGTCCTTCAAAAAGTTGTTCAAGTATTCAAATGTCGGTTCTCAAATTGTCTTCAATGTTATTAAACAGTACCGGGAGATCTTTTTCGTTGATAGAAAATCTGGTTCAGACAAAAAATCGAAAGCATTTCCAATAGAGCTCCAACACATCCGATGGGAAGACAGTTCGATAAGCTCAGTGTTCAAACTATTTGCTACGAAAATTTGAAACTAATGCAGGTTTTTAAACATACAAGGCCCAAAAAGTTCATCACAGCAATTCTGATACAAAATTAGAGCTCTAAAACAGAGCACGGAAATTGAAGTCAAGTTCACAAAATACATAGAAGTATCAAATATTTAAAATCAGCGTTCTTCTCTTCTGTTCATGTTCGTATGCAAAAGAAATAACACAAGAAAAGCTGTCATAAAATTAACTTGTGACTAATTGTGAAGGAAAGAGAGTCTTTCGTGACATTACTTATTGTATACAGAGGTGAAGTTTTTTTAAAAATATATATTCTTAATGTTCTGGCAGATTTTTCCCAACTTTTTGTTAAAAAAATATGTTACTTATAATCGAAGGAATGTTGAAAAAAATAGAACACACAAGCAGTCAAATTGAAATGAAATTTCTTGTGGCAAGCAATATACAGTTGCCGCAAATGAAGCCAATCATTTGAAACAACAGACGTTATAAATACCGAAATGTTACATCAAGGAACGTTTGCAAAAATAGCTGCTTCCATTCATAAGACTTCATGATGTGACCAATAATTTTTGCCCATACTGGATGGGCAGTATAACTAGAGCTTATTTACCATCCTATGGTAAATAAGTTCTTGAGTAGTACAAAAACAACAGTGCCAATTCTTAAAAAGCATAATGGGCTAAATCCTTATAAAATCGTGGATAAAAACGTGGCTTACAAATATAATTTATTTATTAATATATTTATTAAAAAACTTTTGTAATTAACAAAAACATAAAAGACATATATATTTGATTACGCCATCTCGGATATCGATCTATATCATTTAATTTACTAAACCGAAAATGAGAAATTTCTCAGGACAATAACAAATACTTAGGCCAAAATTCAATGAACTCTATCAATTATTATGGAAATGAGAGTGTGATGACAATAGACAGACAGGTGAATAAAGCTAAACAGGCTCAGATTTTGATTTAATGCAAGACTATATACGTTATGAGGTCTTAGATGATTCCTTCTAAGCGTTACATACAAAATCATAAAGTTGTTGTGGTGGAGGGTATGAAAGTAAAATCATCTATAAACTTGCATTCATCAAATATAATTCGTTTAATAGAGCTGGAAACTGACTTTTCAATTGTAAACCAAAAAAAATCCTTTGGAGACTGAACATTTAACCAAAAGTTGAAGAGGTACTTTCTTTTTTATGGACACTTTAATGTGTAGCTAAAAAATATTTAATGGCAGAATTAAATTTTCAGTGGCTAAATGAGACTGAAAAAGATTAAATTTAGCCCCTAAATGGCTAAATTGGCATCACCGAAGAACAATAATATGGCATTTGTACCAAATCATCCAAACCGTCCGGAGCTAATACCAGTGGTGAGATATTGGGCTCTTGACTACTTTATGGAGCAAAGTGACAGAAAGCACTACAAAAACGTTAATAGAATGGTTTATTACCACATATGTATGTTAAGAATTTTTCTTTCTCTCTCTCCTAATTATTTAACAAAAACATCGTTTATTTCCTTAAAACTTTGCATTTTTTTAAATGTTTTATTAATAATAATAAAAGATTCTTGAAACTATTTAACAAAATTATACAATTTATTTCAAAATATTTTGTCAGTTGTTTAATTTCACAGATTTGTTGTGGTTAAACAATTTCCAACACATACAAATATTTCAATAAATATTATATTATTTTATGGTAAATTTTCGAAATTCAAAAAAAAAAAGAAAAATAAATGTTTTTAGCCACAAACATAAACAAACCGATCCACCACATATTGATAAATAATTTTGGGTTATTATTTCAATGATTTCATGAATCATTGAATCGTTAAAGAAACAAATTTATTAAGGGTGTTCACTTTCTAAATGTTTCAGTTTAAAAACAAACAATAATATTGTCACAGGATAAACTTTTGTGTAAATCGCCAAAAATGATAATCAGAAAAGGAGGGTGAGCTAGAAACTTCCATTCACTTTTTATGCGTTTGTGCTGATGTTTGTAGCAGGGAGAAAAAAATGGTGTAACACCCATTTTGAAGTATAACGGTCGACTTAGAAACACTTTCTAAGTCGATTTAACGATGTATGTCCGTCCGTCTGTCTTTCTGGCTGGCTGTTCATATAAACGTTGTTTGGCATAACGACGAAGCCTATTGAAATCGGTCATATTCGGTCCAACATTTCAGGAAGCTCCCATATAAATGTTCTCTCGGTGTGGGGTTTTAAGGTCATAAAAGTCGTAAATATAAAGCGATTTCAACGAAATTCAACACAAATAAGTTCAAGAGTCGGTCTATTACTTCTCATTTCACTTTGAAGGGCATAAATCTCACATATACGTTGTTATTGTAATAACAAATTGGTTAAAATAAGATAAATATAATCTAAAATCAATATTCTACATTACACGAGTGTCGGTCCGATATAACCCCTCTGAAAAAATTTTGCAAACGCATATATTTCACATAAATCTTAATAGATTTTGGAGACGGTCAATTCCGAAAAAATACAGTGAAATATGGTTACATATATTTTAAAGTATCTATACAAAATTTGTACTGATCCATGAAATTCAATAGCAGATATTATTACAAAAAAAATTAAGGAAAGAATTTTCGTTATGAGAAACATTACGCATGAAACTTGTCAAAACATTTAGACAAATTTTTAAATATTGATGGAATTAGTCCATATTATTTAGAAGTTTTCAAATTTGCTCTCAATCACTTTCTCAAAGAACTGTTTTACTGGACAAAATAGAACGGTGGGAGTAGCCCCCCATACAAAGCAAATATTGATTATCTAGATATTCGAATCGAATATTAACTATCGAAGTACGAACCGATCGCAATTACTTTCTCGAAGAAACAGTTTTACTAAACAAAATATATTGTAGATAGGATAAGGGGGAACGATGACCCCCATGAAATAAATATTATCTGCGGAACTATTACAGCGGGAATTAAAAAAATAAATTCCAATCAGTTTCATAAAGAATTGCTGTAGTGAAAAAATTACAAGGCTGATAGGATCGTGAGAACACTGTACTGTTCATATAACATTTGCACCCAAAATTCATAATTTTACTCTCAATTATTTCCTATAAAACAGGAGAAAAAAGATGGTAGATGTGGACATACAAGGAAAAAGGAGAGATGATCACACATTCGTAAATATTAATTATCGAATATCTAAAGAACTATTTCATCTTGAGTTTCTTGTTATTTACTTTCTTTACTAGAAAAATTAGGAAGGACAGGGTCAGGCGGGATGATGTACGAATATCTGAACAACTATTAATAGACGTCGAGATTAATGAAATTTCGTGCGATAAAGCGCACCGCGTAAGTTGCTAATACATATATAAGTATATATTTCCAATATCCAACAATTGTTTAAATTAAAACAACAATTTCTCTAAAATAGAAAAAAAAATAAAAACTTTTCTCGACATTTTTATTGTTGCATTTAAACAATAAAAAATTAAATAACCAACAACAACACTAAAATAATTAAAATACAAAACTTTTTCTTTATTGTTAAAAAGTTAAAATAACATTTAATTGATTTATTTATGTTTCGGTGTGAGTTGAATATTTATTTCATCTCTAAAATTAATTACAACAAAATCCCATTATACATTCGTTCATTATACCCTACACCACCTTAGGTGGTCTGGTTAATGCTGATGTTGTACATACAGAAAAAATTGTGTTGGACCCACTTTTAGGTATACCGATTATCTCAAAATCACTTGAGTCGATTTAACGTCCTTCCGTCTGTCTGTCTGTCTGTCCTGTCTGTCTGTCTGCCTGTCTGTCTATCTGTCCGCTGACTGTCCATGTAAACGTTGTGAACAGTCTATAGGTCGCAAATTTTTGAAAGATCTCGATAAAATTTGGTAACATATTATTACTTTGGCCTATGGACAAAGCCTATTGAAATTGGTCATGTTTCGGTATAATATTTCAGGTGCCTTCCATAAAAATGTTCTTCCCGGAATGGAGTTTTAAGGTCATAAAAGTCCTAAATACTAAGCGATTTAAACGAAATTTGGCAAAATTAAGTCTTATAATATTCTTAAACGATGTAGCAAATATGTGCAGGGTATTAGAAAGTCGGGCTTGACCGACTATACATTCTTACTTGTTTATTCATTCATTCTGTTCAGATATTGAAATACAAATGATGGTAATGAATACTTATTATTGTTGTTCCAACAAGGAACAACAAAATGATAATAATGAAAAAAAAAACACAAAAATTAAACTAATTTATTTGCATTTGTCATATAATTATATATTTAAATAAACAGTGAAATGTTAACAAAATGGATAAATCGGATTTGGAGATAAAGCCATCTAAAAAATACTGTACGTTTTTATACCCTCCATCATTGCAAGTAGTGATGTGGATAGACTAACTTTGTCATTATATATGTAACACCAAATAGGAATAATCTTAGACCCCATAAATATATATACTTGCATCAAATCAAAATCTTAGTCGATTTAGCTA